>CM050163.1:502865223-503080223 GCA_027410445.1 Discoglossus pictus | reverse complement strand
CCAACACATTTACATGTTTCCTCTTAAACCATTCAAGTGTTGCTTTAGCAGTGTGTTTGGGGTCACTGTCCTGCTGGAAGGTGAACCTCTGTCCTAGCCTCAAATCACGCACAGAGTGGTACAGGTTTTGGTCAAGAATATCTCTGTATTTAGCACCGTCCATCTTTCCCTCAACTTTGACCAGTTTCCGAGTCCCGGCTGCTGAAAAACATCCCCCACAGCATGAGGCTGCCACCGCCATGTTTCACTGTGGGGATGGTGTTCTTTTGGTGATGTGTTGGGTTTGCCCCAGACATAGCGTTTTCTTTGATGGCCGAAAATTTACATTTTAGCCTCATCAGGCCAGAGCACCTTTCTCCATACATTTTAGGAGTCTCCCACATGCCTTTGCAAACTTAAAACGTGCCATTTTATTTTTTGCTGAAAGTAATGGCTTCCTTCTGGCCACTCTGCCATTATGACCAACTCTATGGAGCGTACGGCTTTTTGTCGTCCTATGTACAGATACTCCAGTCTCTGCTGTGGGACTCTGCAGCTCCTCCAGGGTTACCTTAGGTCTCTGTGCTGCCTATCTGATTAATGTCCTCCTTGCTCGGTCCGTGAGTTTTGGTTGGCAGCCGTCTCTTGGCAGGTTTGCTGTTGTGCCATGTTCTTTCCATTTGGTTATGATAGATTTGATGGTTCTTCTGGGAAACATTAAATATTTGGATCTATTTTGTGTGACCTAACCCTGACTTGTACTTCTCAACAAAAGTGTTCCTTACTTGTTTGGAGAGCTCCATTGGTCTTCATGGCAGTGTTTTGTTAGTGGTGCCTCTTGCTTAGGTGTTGCAGCCTCTGGGGCCTTTCAAAAAAGGTGTGTGTATATGTAATGACAGATCATGTGACACTTAGATTGCACACAGGTGGACATCATTTTACTAATTATGTGACTTCTGAAGGTTTTATGGACTTCATATCAAGGGGGTGAATATATACGCACATGCCAATTTTCTGTTTTCTATTTCTAAAAAATAGTTTTATGTATATATTTTTCTTATTTCACTTCACCAACTTAGACTATTGTGTTCTGATACATCACATACAATTCAGATTAACAAAACATTGAACCTAAGGCTGTAATGTAACAAAATAGGTAAAAAGTCAAGGGGAGTGAATACTTTTGCAAGGCACTGTGTGTGTGTGTGTGTGTATAATGTATGTATACATACATACAATTAGTAGTAGTGTCATCTATTCAGCCAGTTTTGCCTACCTAAAAACCTGTCTTAACTGAATTTCTTTACTGTTTTCTGCCACCATTCCTGCTGGAAAGTTGTTCCTCAAATTTTCTATTTTCTGTAAATTACTTTTTATTTAATCTCAAATATTTTATCCTCTAATTATGACCTTTTTGCTATTGTTTTTGTCAAGAAGTCATTTTAATAATATACTAAAATATGTATTGGCAAAAGATATAATATGTATGAACCAGGATGTTTCTTGGAATCTGTGAGAAAGCAATTTGTAAAGATACATTGTTTATTGGTTCAGTTGTGTCCAACTTTCCATGACCCTATGGACCTCAGCAAGACAGGCACATCTTGTGTCTGGTTGTGCCCATCCATAAGGTTTTCTTGGCAAAGTTACTGGAGTGGCTTGGCAGTTCCTTCTCCAGCGGGCCACAATATGTCTTGACTCTCTGTTATGACCTGCCCATCTTGGGTGACCCTATATAGTATAGCTCACAGCTTCATTGAGGTACACAAGTACCTTAACCACAATAAGGTAGCGATCCAGAAGGGGAAATTACATTATACTTAAAACCAAATATGTTATGTTATCTTCTATATACAGTCTTTTGCAATTGTGTTCCTCTTTATCTCTGGGTTGTAATAAGTCATTTTAATAACACTGTATGCTAAAATACGTATGGCCAAAATATATAAGATTTAGGAACCAGGAAGATCATCAGGATGTCTAAGGAGCAAGCCATTTATAGAGATACATTCACTTCTGAAAAATATTTTGGAACCAGAAACCTTTTTTTTTTTTTTTTTTTTTTAGGAGCCAGTATTAAAGACATTGTTAAATGACACCATTTTCCACTTTGTCAAGTTTGTAGTTTTCATGTTCTGCTATTTTAAGTAAGTGGACTGAGCCCCTTTTACACTGTACACACTTCATAAGATTTAATGCTCTATAAATGTTGAAGATGTAAGTAGTGTACATTAGGAAGCTGTAATCGGGCATTTTTAATGATAGTAAATGGATGTAATGAATTGTATTGATTGTACATACAAATATACAGCATTCAAAAAGATTTGACCTATTTGTCAAGTAGACAGCTTGAAAATAAATTGAGATGACCTAAATTAAGCATCCTGAGAATATTGCTTTTAAACGTTCTGAGTGCATCTCAGGTCAGCGTGACTGATGCAGAGCTACCTGGGCAGAGCAAGGCTGTGGTGCTACAGTAAAGCTGCTAGTGCTACCGGGGCAGAGCAAGGCTGTGGTGCTACAGTAAAGCTGGCGGTGCTACCTGTGGGCAGAGCAAGGTTGTGGTGCTACAGTAAAGCTGCTAGTGATACCTGGGGCAGAGCAAGGTTGTGGTGCTACAGTAAAGCTGCTAGTGCTACCTGTGGGCAGAGCAAGGCTGTGGTGCTACAGTAAAGCTGCTAGTGATACCTGTGAGCAGAGCAAGGTTGTGGTACTACATTAAAGCTGGCGGTGCTACCTGTGGGCAGAGCAAGGTTGTGGTGCTACAGTAAAGCTGGCGGTGCTACCTGGGGCAGAGCAAGGCTGTGGTACTACAGTGAAGCTGCTAGTGATACCTGTGGGCAGAGCAAGGTTGTGGTACTACAGTAAAGCTGCTAGTGCTACCGGGGCAGAGCAAGGCTGTGGTGCTACAGTAAAGCTGGCGGTGCTACCTGTGGGCAGAGCAAGGTTGTGGTGCTACAGTAAAGCTGCTAGTGCTACCTGTGGGCAGAGCAAGGTTGTGGTACTACAGTAAAGCTGGCGGTGCTACCTGTGGGCAGAGCAAGGTTGTGGTGCTACAGTAAAGCTGGCGGTGCTACCTGGGGCAGAGCAAGGCTGTGGTACTACAGTAAAGATGCTAGTGATACCTGTGGGCAGAGCAAGGTTGTGGTACTACAGTAAAGCTGCTAGTGCTACCTGGGGCAGAGCAAGACTGTGGTACTACAGTAAAGCTGGCGGTGCTACCTGGGGCAGAGCAAGGCTGTGGTACTACAGTAAAGCTGCTAGTGATACCTGTGAGCAGAGCAAGGCTGTGGTACTACAGTAAAGCTGCTAGTGATACCTGGGGCAGAGCAAGGCTGTGGTGCTACAGTAAAGCTGCTAGTGATACCTGGGGCAGAGCAAGGCTGTGGTGCTACAGTAAAGCTGCTAGTGATAGCTGTGAGCAGAGAAAGGCTGTGGTGCTACAGTAAAGCTGCTAGTGATACCTGGGGCAGAGCAAGGCCGTGGTACTACAGTAAAGCTGCTAGTGATACCTGTGAGCAGAGCAAGGCTGTGGTGCTACAGTAAAGCTGCTAGTGCTACCTGGGGCAGAGCAAGGCTGTGGTACTACAGTAAAGCTGCTAGTGATACCTGGGGCAGAGCAAGGCTGTGGTACTACAGTAAAGCTGCTAGTGATACCTGTGAGCAGAGCAAGGCTGTGGTACTACAGTAAAGATGCTAGTGATACCTGTGGGCAGAGCAAGGCCGTGGTACTACAGTAAAGATGCTAGTGATACCTGTGAGCAGAGCAAGGCTGTGGTGCTACAGTAAAGCTGCTAGTGCTACCTGGGGCAGAGCAAGGCTGTGGTACTACAGTGAAGCTGCTAGTGATACCTGGGCAGAGCAAGGCTGTGGTACTACAGTAAAGCTGCTAGTGATACCTGTGAGCAGAGCAAGGCTGTGGTACTACAGTAAAGATGCTAGTGATACCTGTGGGCAGAGCAAGGCCGTGGTACTACAGTAAAGATGCTAGTGATACCTGTGAGCAGAGCAAGGCTGTGGTGCTACAGTAAAGCTGCTAGTGATACCTGTGAGCAGAGCAAGGCTGTGGTGCTACAGTAAAGCTGCTAGTGCTACCTGGGCAGAGCAAGGCTGTGGTGCTACAGTAAAGCTGCTAGTGATACCTGGGGCAGAGCAAGGCTGTGGTGCTACAGTAAAGCTGCTAGTGATACCTGTGGGCAGAGCAAGGCTGTGGTACTACAGTAAAGCTGCTAGTGATAAATGGAGCAGAGCAAGGCTGTGGTACTACAGTAAAGCTGGCGGTGCTACCTGTGGGCAGAGCAAGGTTGTGGTGCTACAGTAAAGCTGCTAGTGATACCTGGGGCAGAGCAAGGCTGTGGTACTACAGTAAAGCTGCTAGTGATACCTGGGGCAGAGCAAGGCTGTGGTGCTACAGTAAAGCTGCTAGTGATACCTGGGGCAGAGCAAGGCTGTGGTACTACAGTAAAGCTGCTAGTGATACCTGGGGCAGAGCAAGGCTGTGGTACTATAGTAAAGCTGCTAGTGATACCTGTGGGCAGAGCAAGGTTGTGGTGCTACAGTAAAGCTGCTAGTGATACCTGTGGGCAGAGCAAGGTTGTGGTACTACAGTAAAGCTGGCGGTGCTACCTGTGGGCAGAGCAAGGTTGTGGTGCTACAGTAAAGCTGGCGGTGCTACCTGGGGCAGAGCAAGGTTGTGGTGCTACAGTAAAGTTGCTAGTGCTACCTGTGGGCAGAGCAAGACTGGTACTACAGTAAAGCTGCTAGTGATACCTGTGAGCAGAGCAAGGCTGTGGTACTACAGTAAAGCTGCTAGTGATACCTGTGAGCAGAGCAAGGCTGTGGTACTACAGTAAAGCTGCTAGTGATACCTGGGGCAGAGCAAGGTTGTGGTGCTACAGTAAAGCTGCTAGTGATACCTGTGGGCAGAGCAAGGTTGTGGTGCTACAGTAAAGCTGGCGGTGCTACCTGGGGCAGAGCAAGGCTGTGGTACTACAGTAAAGCTGGCGGTGCTACCTGTGGGCAGAGCAAGGCTGTGGTGCTACAGTAAAGCTGCTAGTGCTACCTGTGAGCAGAGCAAGGCTGTGGTACTACAGTAAAGCTGCTAGTGATACCTGTGAGCAGAGCAAGGCTGTGGTACTACAGTAAAGCTGCTAGTGATACCTGGGGCAGAGCAAGGCTGTGGTGCTACAGTAAAGCTGCTAGTGCTACCTGGGACAGAGCAAGGCTGTGGTACTACAGTAAAGCTGCTAGTGATACCTGGTGCAGAGCAAGGCTGTGGTACTACAGTAAAGCTGGCGGTGCTACCTGTGGGCAGAGCAAGGCTGTGGTGCTACAGTAAAGCTGCTAGTGATACCTGTGGGCAGAGCAAGGCTGTGGTACTACAGTAAAGCTGCTAGTGCTACCTGGGGCAGAGCAAGGCTGTGGTGCTACAGTAAAGCTGCTAGTGATACCTGTGGGCAGAGCAAGGCTGTGGTACTACAGTAAAGCTGCTAGTGATACCTGGGGCAGAGCAAGGCTGTGGTACTACAGTAAAGCTGCTAGTGATAAATGGAGCAGAGCAAGGCTGTGGTACTACAGTAAAGCTGGCGGTGCTACCTGTGGGCAGAGCAAGGTTGTGGTGCTACAGTAAAGCTGCTAGTGATACCTGGGGCAGAGCAAGGCTGTGGTACTACAGTAAAGCTGCTAGTGATACCTGGGGCAGAGCAAGGCTGTGGTGCTACAGTAAAGCTGCTAGTGATACCTGGGGCAGAGCAAGGCTGTGGTACTACAGTAAAGCTGCTAGTGATACCTGGGGCAGAGCAAGGCTGTGGTACTATAGTAAAGCTGCTAGTGATACCTGTGGGCAGAGCAAGGTTGTGGTACTACAGTAAAGCTGGCAGTGCTACCTGTGGGCAGAGCAAGGTTGTGGTGCTACAGTAAAGCTGGCGGTGCTACCTGTGGGCAGAGCAAGGTTGTGGTGCTACAGTAAAGCTGGCGGTTCTACCTGTGGGCAGAGCAAGGTTGTGGTGCTACAGTAAAGTTGCTAGTGCTACCTGTGGGCAGAGCAAGACTGTGGTACTACAGTAAAGCTGCTAGTGATACCTGTGAGCAGAGCAAGGCTGTGGTACTACAGTAAAGCTGCTAGTGATACCTGGGGCAGAGCAAGGCTGTGGTGCTACAGTAAAGCTGGCGGTGCTACCTGGGGCAGAGCAAGGCTGTGGTACTACAGTAAAGCTGGCGGTGCTACCTGTGGGCAGAGCAAGGCTGTGGTACTACAGTAAAGCTGCTAGTGATACCTGTGAGCAGAGCAAGACTGTGGTGCTACAGTAAAGATGCTAGTGATACCTGGGGCAGAGCAAGGCTGTGGTGCTACAGTAAAGCTGCTAGTGCTACCTGTGAGCAGAGCAAGGCTGTGGTACTACAGTAAAGCTGCTAGTGATACCTGTGAGCAGAGCAAGGCTGTGGTACTACAGTAAAGCTGCTAGTGATACCTGGGGCAGAGCAAGGCTGTGGTGCTACAGTAAAGCTGCTAGTGATACCTGGGGCAGAGCAAGGTTGTGGTGCTACAGTAAAGCTGCTAGTGCTCCCTGGGACAGAGCAAGGCTGTGGTACTACAGTAAAGCTGCTAGTGATACCTGGTGCAGAGCAAGGCTGTGGTACTACAGTAAAGCTGGCGGTGCTACCTGTGGGCAGAGCAAGGCTGTGGTACTACAGTAAAGCTGCTAGTGATACCTGGGGCAGAGCAAGGCTGTGGTACTACAGTAAAGCTGGCGGTGCTACCTGTGGGCAGAGCAAGGCTGTGGTGCTACAGTAAAGCTGCTAGTGATACCTGTGGGCAGAGCAAGGCTGTGGTACTACAGTAAAGCTGCTAGTGCTACCTGGGGCAGAGCAAGGCTGTGGTGCTACAGTAAAGCTGCTAGTGATACCTGTGGGCAGAGCAAGGCTGTGGTACTACAGTAAAGCTGCTAGTGATACCTGGGGCAGAGCAAGGCTGTGGTACTACAGTAAAGCTGCTAGTGATACCTGTGGGCAGAGCAAGGCTGTGGTACTACAGTAAAGCTGCTAGTGATACCTGGGGCAGAGCAAGGCTGTGGTGCTACAGTAAAGCTGCTAGTGATACCTGTGAGCAGAGCAAGGCTGTGGTACTACAGTAAAGCTGCTAGTGATACCTGTGAGCAGAGCAAGGCTGTGGTGCTACAGTAAAGCTGCTAGTGATACCTGGGGCAGAGCAAGGCTGTGGTACTACAGTAAAGCTGCTAGTGCTACCTGTGGGCAGAGCAAGGTTGTGGTGCTACAGTAAAGCTGCTAGTGATACCTGGGGCAGAGCAAGGCTGTGGTGCTACAGTAAAGCTGCTAGTGATACCTGGGGCAGAGCAAGGCTGTGGTGCTACAGTAAAGCTGCTAGTGATAGCTGTGAGCAGAGAAAGGCTGTGGTGCTACAGTAAAGCTGCTAGTGATACCTGTGAGCAGAGCAAGGCTGTGGTGCTACAGTAAAGCTGCTAGTGATACCTGGGGCAGAGCAAGGCTGTGGTACTACAGTGAAGCTGCTAGTGATACCTGGGCAGAGCAAGGCTGTGGTACTACAGTAAAGCTGCTAGTGATACCTGGGGCAGAGCAAGGCTGTGGTACTACAGTAAAGCTGCTAGTGATACCTGTGAGCAGAGCAAGGCTGTGGTACTACAGTAAAGATGCTAGTGATACCTGTGGGCAGAGCAAGGCCGTGGTACTACAGTAAAGATGCTAGTGATACCTGTGAGCAGAGCAAGGCTGTGGTGCTACAGTAAAGCTGCTAGTGATACCTGTGAGCAGAGCAAGGCTGTGGTACTACAGTAAAGCTGCTAGTGATACCTGGGGCAGAGCAAGGCTGTGGTGCTACAGTAAAGCTGCTAGTGCTACCTGTGGGCAGAGCAAGGCTGTGGTACTACAGTAAAGCTGCTAGTGATAAATGGAGCAGAGCAAGGCTGTGGTACTACAGTAAAGCTGGCGGTGCTACCTGTGGGCAGAGCAAGGTTGTGGTGCTACAGTAAAGCTGCTAGTGATACCTGGGGCAGAGCAAGGCTGTGGTGCTACAGTAAAGCTGCTAGTGATACCTGGGGCAGAGCAAGGCTGTGGTACTACAGTAAAGCTGGCGGTGCTACCTGTGGGCAGAGCAAGGCTGTGGTGCTACAGTAAAGCTGCTAGTGATACCTGGGCAGAGCAAGGCTGTGGTACTACAGTAAAGCTGCTAGTGATACCTGGGGCAGAGCAAGGCTGTGGTGCTACAGTAAAGCTGCTAGTGATACCTGGGGCAGAGCAAGGCTGTGGTACTATAGTAAAGCTGCTAGTGATACCTGTGGGCAGAGCAAGGTTGTGGTGCTACAGTAAAGCTGCTAGTGCTACCTGGGCAGAGCAAGGCTGTGGTACTACAGTAAAGCTGCTAGTGATACCTGTGGGCAGAGCAAGGTTGTGGTACTACAGTAAAGCTGGCGGTGCTACCTGTGGGCAGAGCAAGGTTGTGGTGCTACAGTAAAGCTGCTAGTGATACCTGGGGCAGAGCAAGGCTGTGGTACTACAGTAAAGCTGCTAGTGATACCTGGGGCAGAGCAAGGCTGTGGTACTACAGTAAAGCTGCTAGTGATACCTGGGGCAGAGCAAGGTTGTGGTACTACAGTAAAGCTGCTAGTGATACCTGTGGGCAGAGCAAGGTTGTGGTACTACAGTAAAGCTGCTAGTGATACCTGGGGCAGAGCAAGGCTGTGGTGCTACAGTAAAGCTGCTAGTGATACCTGGGGCAGAGCAAGGCTGTGGTGCTACAGTAAAGCTGCTAGTGATACCTGTGAGCAGAGCAAGGCTGTGGTACTACAGTAAAGCTGCTAGTGATACCTGGGGCAGAGCAAGGCTGTGGTACTACAGTAAAGCTGCTAGTGATACCTGGGGCAGAGCAAGGTTGTGGTACTACAGTAAAGCTGCTAGTGATAGCTGTGAGCAGAGCAAGGCTGTGGTGCTACAGTAAAGCTGCTAGTGCTACCTGTGAGCAGAGCAAGACTGTGGTCCTACAGTAAAGCTGCTAGTGATACCTGGGCAGAGCAAGGCTGTGGTACTACAGTAAAGCTGCTAGTGATACCTGGGGCAGAGCAAGACTGTGGTGCTACAGTAAAGCTGCTAGTGCTACCTGTGAGCAGAGCAAGACTGTGATACTACGGTAAAGATGCTAGTGCTACCTGTGAGCAGAGCAAGGCCGTGGTGCTACAGTAAAACTGCTAGTGATACCTGGGGCAGAGCAAGGCTGTGGTGCTACAGTAAAGCTGCTAGTGCTACCTGGGGCAGAGCAAGGCTGTGGTGCTACAGTAAAGCTGCTAGTGATACCTGGGGCAGAGCAAGGCTGTGGTACTACAGTAAAGCTGCTAGTGCTACCTGGGGCAGAGCAAGGCTGTGGTACTACAGTAAAGCTGCTAGTGATACCTGTGAGCAGAGCAAGGCTGTGGTGCTACAGTAAAGCTGCTAGTGATACCTGGGGCAGAGCAAGGCTGTGGTGCTACAGTAAAACTGCTAGTGATACCTGGGGCAGAGCAAGGCTGTGGTGCTACAGTAAAGCTGCTAGTGATACCTGTGAGCAGAGCAAGGCTGTGCTGCTACAGTAAAGCTGCTAGTGATACCTGTGAGCAGAGCAAGGCTGTGGTGCTACAGTAAAACTGCTAGTGATACCTGGGGCAGAGCAAGGCTGTGGTGCTACAGTAAAACTGCTAGTGATACCTGGGGCAGAGCAAGGCTGTGGTGCTACAGTAAAGCTGCTAGTGATACCTGTGAGCAGAGCAAGGCTGTGGTACTACAGTAAAGCTGCTAGTGATACCTGTGGGCAGAGCAAGGCTGTGGTGCTACAGTAAAGCTGCTAGTGATACCTGTGGGCAGAGCAAGGCTGTGGTGCTACAGTAAAGCTGCTAGTGATACCGGGGGCAGAGCAAGGTTGTGGTACTACAGTAAAGCTGCTAGTGATACCTGGGCAGAGCAAGGCTGTGGTGCTACAGTAAAGCTGCTAGTGATACCGGGGGCAGAGCAAGGTTGTGGTACTACAGTAAAGCTGCTAGTGATACCTGTGAGCAGAGCAAGGCTGTGGTACTACAGTAAAGCTGCTAGTGATACCTGGGGCAGAGCAAGGCTGTGGTACTACAGTAAAGCTGCTAGTGATACCTGGGGCAGAGCAAGGCTGTGGTACTACAGTAAAGCTGCTAGTGATACCTGGGGCAGAGCAAGGCTGTGGTACTACAGTAAAGCTGCTAGTGCTACCTGGGGCAGAGCAAGGCTGTGGTGCTACAGTAAAGCTGCTAGTGATACCTGTGAGCAGAGCAAGACTGGTGCTACAGTAAAGCTGCTAGTGATACCGGGGGTAGAGCAAGGCTGTGGTACTACAGTAAAGCTGCTAGTGATACCTGTGGGCAGAGCAAGGCTGTGGTACTACAGTAAAGCTGCTAGTGATACCTGGGGCAGAGCAAGGCTGTGGTACTACAGTAAAGCTGCTAGTGATACCTGGGGCAGAGCAAGGCTGTGGTACTACAGTAAAGCTGCTAGTGCTACCTGGGGCAGAGCAAGGCTGTGGTACTACAGTAAAGCTGCTAGTGATACCTGTGAGCAGAGCAAGGCTGTGGTGCTACAGTAAAGCTGCTAGTGATACCTGGGGCAGAGCAAGGCTGTGGTACTACAGTAAAGCTGCTAGTGATACCTGTGAGCAGAGCAAGACTGTGGTACTACAGTAAAGCTGCTAGTGATACCTGTGGGCAGAGCAAGGCTGTGGTGCTACAGTAAAGCTGCTAGTGATACCTGTGGGCAGAGCAAGGCTGAGGTACTACAGTAAAGCTGCTAGTGATACCTGTGAGCAGAGCAAGGCTGTGGTGCTACAGTAAAGCTGCTAGTGATACCTGTGGGCAGAGCAAGGCTGAGGTACTACAGTAAAGCTGCTAGTGATACCTGTGAGCAGAGCAAGGCTGTGGTACTACAGTAAAGCTGCTAGTGATACCTGTGGGCAGAGCAAGGCTGTGGTGCTACAGTAAAGCTGCTAGTGATACCTGTGAGCAGAGCAAGGCTGTGGTACTACAGTAAAGCTGCTAGTGATACCTGTGGGCAGAGCAAGGCTGTGGTGCTACAGTAAAGCTGCTAGTGATACCTGTGAGCAGAGCAAGGCTGTGGTACTACAGTAAAGCTGCTAGTGATACCTGGGGCAGAGCAAGGCTGTGGTACTACAGTAAAGCTGCTAGTGATACCTGTGGGCAGAGCAAGGCTGTGGTACTACAGTAAAGCTGCTAGTGATACCGGGGGCAGAGCAAGGTTGTGGTACTACAGTAAAGCTGCTAGTGATACCTGTGAGCAGAGCAAGGCTGTGGTACTACAGTAAAGCTGCTAGTGATACCTGGGCAGAGCAAGGCTGTGGTACTACAGTAAAGCTGCTAGTGATAAATGGGGCAGAGCAAGGTTGTGGTGCTACAGTAAAGCTGCTAGTGATACCTGTGAGCAGAGCAAGACTGGTGCTACAGTAAAGCTGCTAGTGATACCGGGGGTAGAGCAAGGCTGTGGTGCTACAGTAAAGCTGCTAGTGATACCTGTGGCAGAGCAAGGCTGTGGTGCTACAGTAAAGCTGCTAGTGATACCTGGGGCAGAGCAAGGCTGTGGTACTACAGTAAAGCTGCTAGTGATACCTGTGAGCAGAGCAAGGCTGTGGTGCTACAGTAAAACTGCTAGTGATACCTGGGGCAGAGCAAGGCTGTGGTGCTACAGTAAAGCTGCTAGTGATACCTGTGAGCAGAGCAAGGCTGTGGTGCTACAGTAAAACTGCTAGTGATACCTGGGGCAGAGCAAGGCTGTGGTACTACAGTAAAGCTGCTAGTGATACCTGTGAGCAGAGCAAGGTTGTGGTGCTACAGTAAAGCTGCTAGTGCTACCTGGGGCAGAGCAAGGCTGTGGTACTACAGTAAAGCTGCTAGTGATACCTGTGAGCAGAGCAAGGCTGTGGTGCTACAGTAAAGCTGCTAGTGATACCTGTGAGCAGAGCAAGGCTGTGGTACTACAGTAAAGCTGCTAGTGATACCGGGGGCAGAGCAAGGTTGTGGTACTACAGTAAAGCTGCTAGTGATACCTGTGAGCAGAGCAAGGCTGTGGTACTACAGTAAAGCTGCTAGTGATACCTGTGAGCAGAGCAAGGCTGTGGTACTACAGTAAAGCTGCTAGTGATACCTGTGAGCAGAGCAAGACTGGTGCTACAGTAAAGCTGCTAGTGATACCTGGGGCAGAGCAAGGCTGTGGTACTTCAGTAAAGCTGCTAGTGCTACCTGGGGCAGAGCAAGGCTGTGGTACTACAGTAAAGCTGCTAGTGATACCTGTGGGCAGACCAAGGTTGTGGTACTACAGTAAAGCTGCTAGTGATACCTGTGAGCAGAGCAAGGCTGTGGTGCTACAGTAAAGCTGCTAGTGATACCTGTGAGCAGAGCAAGACTGGTGCTACAGTAAAGCTGCTAGTGATACCGGGGGTAGAGCAAGGCTGTGGTACTACAGTAAAGCTGCTAGTGATACCTGTGAGCAGAGCAAGGCTGTGGTGCTACAGTAAAGCTGCTAGTGATACCTGTGAGCAGAGCAAGGCTGTGGTGCTACAGTAAAGCTGCTAGTGATACCTGGGCAGAGCAAGGCTGTGGTGCTACAGTAAAGCTGCTAGTGATACCTGTGAGCAGAGCAAGGCTGTGGTGCTACAGTAAAGCTGCTAGTGATACCTGTGAGCAGAGCAAGGCTGTGGTACTACAGTAAAGCTGCTAGTGATACCTATGAGCAGAGCAAGGCTGTGGTGCTACAGTAAAGCTGCTAGTGATACCTGGGGCATAGCAAGGCTGTGGTGCTACAGTAAAGCTGCTAGTGATACCTGTGAGCAGAGCAAGGCTGTGGTACTACAGTAAAGCTGCTAGTGATACCTGTGGGCAGAGCAAGGCTGTGGTGCTACAGTAAAGCTGCTAGTGATACCTGTGGGCAGAGCAAGGCTGTGGTGCTACAGTAAAGCTGCTAGTGATACCTGGGGCAGAGCAAGGCTGTGGTACTACAGTAAAGCTGCTAGTGATACCTGTGAGCAGAGCAAGGCTGTGGTACTACAGTAAAGCTGCTAGTGATACCTGTGAGCAGAGCAAGGCTGTGGTGCTACAGTAAAGCTGCTAGTGATACCTGTGAGCAGAGCAAGACTGGTGCTACAGTAAAGCTGCTAGTGATACCTGGGGCAGAGCAAGGCTGTGGTACTACAGTAAAGCTGGCGGTGCTACCTGTGAGCAGAGCAAGGCTGTGGTACTACAGTAAAGCTGCTAGTGATACCTGTGAGCAGAGCAAGGCTGTGGTACTACAGTAAAGCTGCTAGTGATACCTGTGAGCAGAGCAAGACTGTGGTACTACAGTAAAGCTGCTAGTGATACCTGGGGCAGAGCAAGGCTGTGGTGCTACAGTAAAGCTGCTAGTGATACCTGGGGCAGAGCAAGGCTGTGGTACTACAGTAAAGCTGCTAGTGATACCTGGGGCAGAGCAAGGCTGTGGTGCTACAGTAAAGCTGCTAGTGATACCTGGGGCAGAGCAAGGCTGTGGTACTACAGTAAAGCTGCTAGTGATACCTGTGAGCAGAGCAAGGCTGTGGTACTACAGTAAAGCTGCTAGTGATACCTGGGGCAGAGCAAGGCTGTGGTACTACAGTAAAGCTGCTAGTGATACCTGGGGCAGAGCAAGGTTGTGGTACTACAGTAAAGCTGCTAGTGATACCTGTGAGCAGAGCAAGGCTGTGGTGCTACAGTAAAGCTGCTAGTGATACCTGTGAGCAGAGCAAGGCTGTGGTGCTACAGTAAAGCTGCTAGTGATTACCTGGGGCAGAGCAAGGATGTGGTGCTACAGTAAAGCTGCTAGTGATACCTGGGGCAGAGCAAGGCTGTGGTGCTACAGTAAAGCTGCTAGTGATACCTGGGCGGAGCAAGGCTGTGGTGCTACAGTAAAGCTGCTAGTGATACCTGTGAGCAGAGCAAGACTGGTGCTACAGTAAAGCTGCTAGTGCTACCTGGGACCGAGCAAGGCTGTGGTACTACAGTAAAGCTGCTAGTGCTACCTGGGGCAGAGCAAGGCTGTGGTACTACAGTAAAGCTGCTAGTGATACCTGTGAGCAGAGCAAGGCTGTGGTACTACAGTAAAGCTGCTAGTGATACCTGGGGCAGAGCAAGGCTGTGGTGCTACAGTAAAGCTGCTAGTGCTACCTGTGAGCAGAGCAAGGCTGTGGTGCTACAGTAAAGCTGCTAGTGATACCTGGGGCAGAGCAAGGCCGTGGTGCTACAGTAAAGCTGCTAGTGATACCTGTGGGCAGAGCAAGGCCGTGGTGCTACAGTAAAGCTGCTAGTGATACCTGTGGGCAGAGCAAGGCTGTGGTGCTACAGTAAAGCTGCTAGTGATACCTGGGGCAGAGCAAGGCTGTGGTACTACAGTAAAGCTGGCGGTGCTACCTGTGAGCAGAGCAAGGCTGTGGTACTACAGTAAAGCTGCTAGTGATACCTGTGAGCAGAGCAAGACTGTGGTACTACAGTAAAGCTGCTAGTGATACCTGGGGCAGAGCAAGGCTGTGGTGCTACAGTAAAGCTGCTAGTGATACCTGGGGCAGAGCAAGGCTGTGGTACTACAGTAAAGCTGCTAGTGATACCTGTGAGCAGAGCAAGGCTGTGGTACTACAGTAAAGCTGCTAGTGATACCTGGGGCAGAGCAAGGCTGTGGTACTACAGTAAAGCTGCTAGTGATACCTGGGGCAGAGCAAGGTTGTGGTACTACAGTAAAGCTGCTAGTGATACCTGTGAGCAGAGCAAGGCTGTGGTGCTACAGTAAAGCTGCTAGTGATACCTGTGAGCAGAGCAAGGCTGTGGTGCTACAGTAAAGCTGCTAGTGATACCTGGGGCAGAGCAAGGATGTGGTGCTACAGTAAAGCTGCTAGTGATACCTGGGGCAGAGCAAGGCTGTGGTGCTACAGTAAAGCTGCTAGTGATACCTGGGCGGAGCAAGGCTGTGGTGCTACAGTAAAGCTGCTAGTGATACCTGTGAGCAGAGCAAGACTGGTGCTACAGTAAAGCTGCTAGTGCTACCTGGGACCGAGCAAGGCTGTGGTACTACAGTAAAGCTGCTAGTGCTACCTGGGGCAGAGCAAGGCTGTGGTACTACAGTAAAGCTGCTAGTGATACCTGTGAGCAGAGCAAGGCTGTGGTACTACAGTAAAGCTGCTAGTGATACCTGGGGCAGAGCAAGGCTGTGGTGCTACAGTAAAGCTGCTAGTGCTACCTGTGAGCAGAGCAAGGCTGTGGTGCTACAGTAAAGCTGCTAGTGATACCTGGGGCAGAGCAAGGCCGTGGTGCTACAGTAAAGCTGCTAGTGATACCTGTGGGCAGAGCAAGGCCGTGGTGCTACAGTAAAGCTGCTAGTGATACCTGTGGGCAGAGCAAGGCTGTGGTGCTACAGTAAAGCTGCTAGTGATACCTGTGAGCAAAGCAAGGCTGTGGTACTACAGTAAAGCTGCTAGTGATACCTGTGAGCAAAGCAAGGCTGTGGTGCTACAGTAAAGCTGCTAGTGATACCTGGGGCAGAGCAAGGCTGTGGTACTACAGTAAAGCTGCTAGTGATACCTGTGAGCAAAGCAAGGCTGTGGTGCTACAGTAAAGCTGCTAGTGATACCTGTGAGCAGAGCAAGGTTGTGGTGCTACAGTAAAGCTGCTAGTGATACCTGTGAGCAGAGCAAGACTGGTGCTACAGTAAAGCTGCTAGTGATACCGGGGGTAGAGCAAGGCTGTGGTGCTACAGTAAAGCTGCTAGTGCTACCTGTGAGCAGAGCAAGGCTGTGGTGCTACAGTAAAGCTGGTAGTGATACCTGTGAGCAGAGCAAGACTGTGGCACCACTGTGAGTACCACTCAGGTTACCACTGTAAACATTTTAGTTTTTCATGGGGCATCTCTCAAAACATACTTGAATAAATCAGTCATTACTTTGTGTCTGTTTATTTTTTTTCTTTAACTATTTTATTATATTTTACAGTAAATTGTTGGAACATGGCAAAGGCAATAAAGGAATAAGATACAAGGACTTGACTTGATGTACATTACAGTTTAGGGATCTAGTCCATTTCGGGCCGCATCCTGTCAGATCAGTGAGGTTGAGAGTTGTGCCACAGCACCACCTGGTGGTTGAAAAAAAAAAAATTACTGCAGGCAGAGAACTATTTCCACCTCCGACATGGCACAACTCGAACGGTGCTGAGTCGACAGCGAGGCCATCGTTATGTTCGGCGTGGGCACTTGGCCCCCCAGGGCCTCGGGCACGCTTCTCGTAGCTCTGGGTATCTTCTGTCGTCGTTCCTTATGACCCAGATCGGAAGTGGAAATAGTTCTCTGCCTGCAGTACATTTTGTGCTTTGGCACAGCGCTCAACCCCACTGTTCTATCTGGCTGTGGCCCCGAAATAGAAAAGGACCGAGTTTAGCATCACGTTAACATTTTTATATAATACTAGCGTTTGCCCGTCAAAAAATGACAGCAATGAAATTGTAAGGTAGCTAATGGTGTTTTGTGTCTACTACTGAAATATATAATACAATTAATAAATGAATATACTTTACCTATTTTGAAGCACTGTGTTGAAGAGCTGGCAATCTGTTTTGATGTTGCTGCAGCATTAGTGGTGTGGAGCTGCTGTGTAAGCGTGATGAATGTGTGCAGTGTAATACGGTGCGTGCGCAAGACCAAACCGTTAGCGTAGTTGTGTACTTCGGCATTGGCATAAAATGGCGGGTAATGTGTGGTATGCATCTTAGAGGAATATCCGTAGGTCTTTTGTGGTGTTTTGCGTGTTTAGAGTGCTGTAGCCTCGTTTTCGTTTTGTTCGGCGGCCATTTTTCTCTCGCTTAGCTAATTTTTTAGTGTTTAAACTCTTTTATTTTTAGTTAAATTAAGGTGTAAGTTGTTTTTTTGAGGTCCTGGATGCTCCATCTTGCTGTAGGTAAGCTTTTTATGTATGTGGTGTGTGTATTGTGTTTTGAATTTTGTCATGTTCGCGAGTTGCGTCCGATTTTTGCGAGGTCGTAATGTGTGGTAACGTGTCTCGTATGTGTTTTTTGCGTTGCGAGGTAAAGTTTGCGAGGGTCGCAGTTGGTGTGTCGTGTTTGCGTTACAACGTAAATTTATCAAGGGTCGCAGTTGGTGGCAAGCAACTGAGGCCCTCGCTACGCGATCTCGCAAGCGTGAGCAACGGCTCTGGCTGGCTCGCCTGCTCACAACTATATATGTGATTGTTTTTGTATTAAAGCAAAAACACTACTAACATATGTATCAAATCAAGCAACATATTTTAATTGAGGGCTGCATATGTAGTTTACTACATAATTGTTTTTTTGTTTTTTTTTGTCATGTATGGAATCGACTAATTTTATTTATTTTTTTTGTTCTCCTTCTTTAAAAGATCCTAAGAATATTCATCAACAAGTTTCCATGTAGGTTTTGGAGAGTATAAACTGTACAGAAACTTGGTTCTTCATTAACCTCCAATAGCTAATAGTCATATTTTAAACAATTGTAGGGTTCTTGGCCAAAATGCAGATTTTGTGCATCCTTAGAAAAATAAATGTTGATGCCATGATGCTTAACAGAAACCACTTATGGCAGTAAGTGGTTAAACTCCTCGCAGTGGCTTATAATTTAACACCTGCCACTTTTTTTTTTTCTGCAAGTTTGTTACAACTCTTGTGAAAAGACGCACTTGTTTGTTAAAGTGATAAAATTAAGGTCAATTAAAGGAGTAATTAAGATATTAAGGAATATTTTAGTGCTTAGTTTCACATTTTTGTGTTTCGTAAAACCTAAAAGAAGTATGTAGTAGTCCGCCTTGTGACAGTTTTGTATAACAAATGATTTTTTATTTTAAGTCAAGTCCTCCTGTTCAGTAAGCCATCTTTCCCATGCAGTAGTAACATTTATCCATATTGATTTGTGTGGGACTGAACTCTTCCCCAGAAATCTGAATCCAGCTCCTGAGCTTGTTGAATAGAAGCCATGGGATCTTAATTGCTTTTAGGAATTTAAACTTTAAATGTTTCACTTGCTGTGTGTAAAACCACTGCAATGCTGATTGCTTAATAAATATACACAGCTTTTCTTATCGTATTACCTTGCTATGATCAATTTGGTATTTTTATGACCAACCCTATTTAATTTTTGTATTTTCTCCAAATATGACGGAACAGCAATACTCCATTTAGTGCTGTAGATGGGTTCCGGCAATAGGAGTGCTAAGCAAAACCGCACTAAATGGGGTCATTTTAAAATAGGGATAGGGGGACTCATGGATAAAACGGCTGTTTCGTAAAAATGTTATATAAAAAAAAAATGTTCAAACATTAACTGAACAGCCTGCTTTAAATGGCAGATGGTTAGGATCGTTAAACGGGGTCTGGCGAGAGGGGAAAAAAACAGCATTCTAGCAGGGTTTAGAGCTAAGTGGGAATTACAGGAAAGAGAGCGCTATAGTGAATCAATACGTTAAGCGGGCTATACCAGTAAAAATAGAAAGCAATATCTAATATTGTATGGGGTTCCCTGGTGTTAGGGTTCGAGTTCGATTCCAGACAGGGTACCAAGAGGTCACAACACCCTGAAGCCATGCAGGGTTGGGTCTGATCAGTACTTGGTTGGGAGACCACCTAGGAGTACCATAAGCTGTATACTATGGCCCAGTGGAGAAGAAGCTGGCAACCCACTCCAGTATCTCTGCTACGAATACCAAGTGGATCAACATGGTCTGTTGCGGCTCATGAGGTCACGGAGAGTCGGACCTTACTAAACTACACACACATACACAAAATATTTGTATGAGATTTCCAAACTGATGGTCCGTTCTCAACCAGTGTCTGTTAGCTTTACGTCATGTGATTCACAGAACTAGGATTACAAAACTCTATGTACAGTGCCTTGCAAAAGTATTCACCCCCTTGGCATTTTTCTTGTTTTGTTGCCTCACAACCTGGAATGAACATGGATTTTTTGAGGATTTGCATCATTAAATTTACAGAACATGCCCACAACTATGAAGATGTTTTTTGTTTTTTAATTTTTTTGAAGCAAACAACAAATAGGACAAAATAACAGAAAAAGTCAGTGTGTGTATAACTATTCACCCCCCTAAAGTCAATACTTTGTAGAGCAACCTTTTGCGACCCAGCTCCAAGTCACTTGGATAAGTCTCCGAGCTTGCTACATCTTACCACTGGGATTTTTGCCCATTCCTCCTTGCAAAACTGCTCCAGCTCCTTCAAGATGGATGGTTTGTTCTTGTGAACAGCAACCTTTAAGTCTGACCACAGATTTTCTATTGGATTGAGGTCTGGGCTTTGACTAGGCCATTCCAACACATTTACATGTTTCCCCTTAAACCACTCAAGTGTTTCTTTAGCAGTGTGTTTGGGGTCATTGTCCTGCTGGAAGGTGAACCTCCGTCCTAGCCTCAAATCACGCACAGAGTGGTACAGGTTTTGCTCAAGAATATCCCTGTATGTAGCACCATCCATCTTTCCCTCAACTCTGACCAGTTTCCCAGTCCCGGCTGCTGATAAACATCTCCACAGCATGATGCTGCCACCACCATGTTTCACTGTGGGGATGGTGTTTTTTGGGTGATGTGATGTGTTGGGTTTGCGCCAGACATAGCTTTTTCTTGGATGGCCGAAAAGATCAATTTTAGTCTCATCAGACCAGAGCACCGTCCTCCATACATTTTGGGAGTCTCCCACATGCCTTTTTGCAAACTCAAAACGTGCCATTTTTGTTTTTTGCTGATAGTAATGGCTTTCTTCTGGCCACTCTGCCATAAAGCCCAACTCTATGGAGCGTATTTTTGTCCTATGTACAGATACTCCAGTCTCTGCTGGGGAACTCTGCAGCTCCTCCAGGGTTACCTTTCTTTGTGCTGCCTCTCTGATTAATGCCCTCCTTGCCCGGTCCGTGAGTTTTGATGGGCCGCCGTCTCTTGCCAGGTTTGCTGTTGTGCCATGTTCTTTCCATTTGGTTATGAGAGATTTGATGGTGCTCCTGGGGATCATCAAAGATTTGGATATTTTTTTTTTTATAACCTAACCCTGACTTGTACTTCTCAACAACATTGTCCCTTACTTGTTTGGAGAGCTCCTTGGTCTTCTTCGCAGTGTTTGGTTAGTGGTGCCTCTTGCTTAGGTGTTGCAGCCTCTGGGGCCTTTCAAAAAAGGTGTGTGTATATGTAATGACAGATCATGTGACTAGATTGCACACAGGTGGACATCATTTCACTAATTATGTAACTTCTGAAGATAATTGGTTGTCTCATAACAAAGGGGTGAATACATACGCACATGCCACTTTTCTGTTTTCTATTTCTAAAAAATAGTTTTATGTGTATATTGTTCTCATTTCACTTCACCAACTTAGACTATTGTGTTCTGATCCATCACATAAAATTCAGATTAACAAAATATTGAATTTAAGGCTGTAATGTAGCAAAATAGGTAAAAAGTGAAGGGGGTGGATACTTTTGCAAGGCACTGTAGATATTAAAATAAATGCATAGATGTAATACAAAAGAGTATGTATGTATGTGTGTGTGTAGTACTAGAGTATATTGTATGTAAATCTGCATACTATATTCTGAGATAACATAGCTCAATATTAGACTTAAACAGACAGAAGATTAATTGGGAGAGTTTGACTAAATATTGCAGGGGAGCATTGCGCTCTGTTGTAGTAGGCTGCTGTCTGTTTCTTATGGGGAAAATTGTCATCAATGTCCTTCAAACCTTTTCATAGCACCTGTGATTTGTTGTTGTTGTTCAGTCCTTTACTCATGTCCAACTCTCGGCAACCATATGGACGTAGCACCCCAGGTACATTTGTCTGTTTCTGGTTGTGGTATTCATGGCAAAGATACTGGAGTGGGTTGCCAGTTACTTCTCCAGTGGACCATCATTTGTCTGACCTCTCTGCAATCACCTGCCCATTTTGGGTGACCTTACATGGTATAGCTCACAGCTTCATTGAAGCACACAAGACCCTTTAAAAAGTACAAACACTGTTTTTGCATGAAATATATTAAGTAAAACTTGCTTAAATTCATTGAAATTATCAGGTAATGCAGAGAACATACTTTAGACCAGACCTGTGCATTGTGCGGCCCGCAGGCCACATCCGGCCCTTTGCTGTCCCAGTCCGGCCTGCTACAGTGGCCTACAGTGGGATACAAATTTGTGTCCTGGACAATAAAAACACTGACATTAGTAAAAGGGGGCAATTTGTGAGCAGCAGTGTTGTGACTAACTGGGATGGGTAGCATTCTGTAGATACTGCTCCTGGCACTGCGAAAATAAAAGAAAGCTATAAAATTAATATTGAGGATTCTTAAGTTTACCCTATGGTTCGACCCTCCACAAGCTTCTGAGTTTCTCATGTGACCCCTTTGGGGAAATTAATTGCTCACCCCCTGCATTAGACTGTAGTTCTCATTGGTAGACAGAGGGCAAGTCCCCAACAGCAGTTCACCATATTGCTTTTTTGCTCTGAGAACGTCATTTGAAACAAAACTAACACATTATCAAGTACCATCTTTTCGATGCAACAAATACAATCCTTTCTATAACCCTTTAATTATGTTAAAGCTTATTCACCATGTTTTCACAATTGTATCTCAGATTGATAAGCATCTCCATTTACTGGAAGGGAAGGGGTGTTTGAAATTGTTTACCTACTAAAATGATCGGGCATGTGGTTTAGCACATCTGTATATAGCTCTGGAAATATTGGGGCTTTATAAACCCTCCTGCTGCCAGAGGGTAATTAAGATAAATGCTTTCCTGGTGTTCTAATATATTTAAAAAAAAAAAAGTCTAGAACAACTTTTCTACTTTTGTGTGATCTAAACATCACAATGTTGTTGTATTCCCAGTTGTCAGATACAAATGTGGTATCTAAAGGTATACAGAAGTATCATGGATTATGAATGCATCTGATAGAGGAGAATCCGTAATATATGAGACCAGTTTTTTTTTTTTTTTTGCATGGAAAAAAATCCAACAAAAAACCTTAAACTTACCCTGGAATTTGCAATATTTTTTCAGTTTTCTGGGGTTTTTTTTGAGAAGGAACGCCCCTGAAAATCCAAGCTAAAATTAGCTTAAAATTCATAATTTTATTGTGGCCAATCAGAGGTAGCTACAACATTGTGTTGTACTGTCTGTAGAATCAGTTTCTGCAGCAAAGCATCATAGGATTTGTAGTCTTTTTTTCACACCACACACCTCTCTTGAATGATGCAACTCAGGCAGCCCTGCTCTGAATCTCTGCACTATGCTGCTACTGACTGGAAGGTTAGTGTAGGGTTAAAAAATAAAATTTTATATATATATATATATAAAACTTTTAATAAATTGTATGTGTATAGAATGACTTGATGTAATTTGTGTTTCTGATATAAGCAGCATGTGTTAGAAAAAAGGCAAAAACAGGGAAACTACTATATACGTTTAAGATGAGCTAGTATCATGTTAACATAATACAACTAGTCAGTGTTAAACCGCACAAATTTGTCTATCCCAAGAACAAAACTGCAATTGCACAAAATAAAGCCAAATGTGCAAGTATTAGCTTCCCCTTTGTATTTATAACTTTGAAAATTTCATAGCCAAATGGGCATTACCTACTGATGTAAAGAATAAAAAGAACTGCTTTAAACCATAGTATGGGGGTATACATTGTGCAGATCGCAATTGAGATTGTGTAGCACATAGAATTGCACCCCAGGAGCACAGTTTGTAAAACAAAGCGCCCGTTTGCACTGCCTCAGGTTTTATACATACTCCACATCACGGGTTTGCCTGTCCTGTGGGGCATCTTTGCATTTGCCTGTATAGAATTCCCTACCTACTGCAAATAAGTGGTATCCCAGTGTCTAAATCTGCTACCATTTCACATGAAGGGACGTGATTATCTCCCAATGAGTTTACAAGATTGCGTTGGCTACTACTATTTAAAATAATTTACTGCTTGGGGGAACTCTTACATTTGAATGAGTGCGATTCTTTATTTGTTTTACATTTACTTCTAAATGTGTTCTCACGTACTTTGTAACATTTCAGCAACAATAAAAGCAGATTTTGCCACCTATTGATTCTTCTCTTTTTAAGGACTATTATATTTTATTTTTTTATAAATCTGTAGAGATCTGGTTTAATTTTATTTTTCAAGTGTTTTTCTATCCACTTTGCTTTGTTTTATAATAGTAACTTTTTGTATGTAGTAAGTTGTGAATTGGTTTCTTTGATTGTCAGAACCTCTCAACACTGAAAAGGAAGCAAAAGGTAACTTAACTTAATTTGGGCAAGATATTGGGAATGGGTGATAGCTTGACTTAATATAGTTCCTATTCTATTTCTGAAGATGGAAAAAAAAGTTTTTTTTTTTTTTTTTTATTGTGTTGTATTCTGTTAACATCTTCCATATCATGGCTGCCATGTTGCCATAAAGGGACTATGTCATCTCAACAAGAGACTGATTAGTTTTAAAGAGCATTACAAATTGGCTATGCATTGAACTAACAGGTTTACTGAAATATTTAGAATTAATTTTGTGGCTCATATATGCTATTGTGCGGCCCAGTGTGCTAACATGGAGCTCAGAGTGCTTGATAAGAGTGGGAGGGGGTCTGTCTGCCAGGGTCTTTATTTTGGCCACTACAGAGACAGACTATAATCCTAATTGGGACAACATATAGACATTTGTAATGCTCTTTAAGAATACCTTTAAAAAAATAAAAAATAAGTCCCCTTTTTTATATTGATGCTGCCACCCCAATTTATTTGAATCATTAGACATGCTACAATGGGAGAGATGGCCAAAAAATGAGTTGTACAAATATTAATTGCAGCTACGACTGTTCTAGCTGCTCTCTGGCTGCTAAAACAAACGCCAAGCATTAACCAACTAGAAATGGAAATATTCAGAATGAAGAAAATGTCTTATGTTTGAGCAGGAAGACCAATATTACAGTATTTGCAAACCATGGACAGAGTGTAACTGGCCCTCTGAGTCTCTGGTTGTGAATGTTCATGAAGTTATCTTCTCCAGTGGATCGTGACGTGTGTGTGTGACCTCTCTGCTATGACATGCCCATCTTGGGTGACCCTACATGGTATAACTTCATTGAAGTTCACGAGACACTTCACTGCGACAAGGTAGCAATCCAGAAGGGTTACATTACTACGCTTCTATTTCAGTTAACTCTACCCACACATGCACATGCACGCACCCACACACCTTTTTTAGTGGGCTCCATGAGGGGGTTTAAAAGAGCAATGAGTACTTGCTCCCCCCCCCCCCCCCCCCCACATCTTCCAGGCACATATTACACGCCTATGAAATACCTATTGTGGATGTTTCTGATAAATGTATTTCAGTACTATTTGAGTCGTGCAGCTTTGTCATCCGATTGCTGTATATATTCTAGAATATATTCTAAAATGTATTTTTAATACCTGCTCCATGTTAATAAATGACATTCATCATAGTTTCTGAGAGGTCACAGGGGTATCCAATCTTTTCACACAGGGGCCATGTTTAAAGGTATATCTAAGTTTCCCTGTTTGTGGTATAAAAGCAGCATGTGTTAGATTAGAAAAAAGGTACAAACACACATTACATTCATTCTATAAGCACTGATTTATTTTATTTAAAAATAAAACTTGTTTTCCACACCCCCAGAGCTGCATATATAGGCATAGTGTACCACCCAATATATACACTGCATTTGAGTACGGATTTTAATACTCTACTAACCTTTAAGTCAACCACAGCATAATGCAGAGAGCTACAGATTAGTGGGTCCTCCTGCTGCAGAGTAACTACACATCCCATGATTCCTTCCTGTACAAACTGCCATCACTGATTGTTACAATGTATTAAATTGTATTGGCTGTCTGTGATTGGCCAGAACAAATTATGCATTTTATGCTAATCTAACAGATATCCAGGGATGTTAACTCGCACAAAAGCAACTGCTTGCAAACCCGAGATTTAGCAAACATCAAAGTGTTTATTTTGGTATTTTTTCATGCATAATTTTTTTTTTTTATATACACTACTGATTCTATTCTTATCAGATGATTCATAATCCAGATATGCCTTTAAAATGGTTCTCACACTAAGGGCCTATGAACACATTTCACAAATATTCTTATGGAAACCAAACCTATCTGGCGTAAGTTATTTGCTTGAAGGTGCATTGTCGGTTCTCCTTATCTAAACAAAGATTGCTACATGTCATTTAGTTTAAAGGATGAGTGGCAGCGAGAGACCGGCTGGGAAGGGACAGGGGTAACCAAGAGCGGAACTGAGAGAAATGGGCTCCACTTTATTCCAAGACCACTGGATCGTGTGCCTCTCCTGTAAACATTTTTTGCTAGATACATTTTTGGTTCTATGCATTGGTCAATTTATGGTGGTGCAGCCACACTAAAAAACTGAGGGGCTCCACCGGGACTCAATGGGCATTAGGTGGAATCATGGTAAGCAGTTGATGTGATACACTTTATTTTTTTATTTATTTTTATTTTTCATTTGAACGGCAAATATCTCCCCATGATGATCTTGGCTTTTGTCTTTTTTCCCTGGCTTTGCTTAGCATTGTTTTTGATAGCTCTCTAAAATAACCTTTTCACTACAAGAGGTATAGGTTTAATAATTTAACTTACCGTATATATTTCGTAGTTTGATTCATGGGCAAAATGAATCTACATACTACAATAACTTATCTTAACATTTTGTTTTTTTTTCCTTATAGCTATTACAATTTTTGTTTTGTGTCAGGCAGGCAATATCAGGTTTAAGGATTCCACATAATACCTTGAACTCTAAATTTACAGTAATGAGTTGGCTTACACTGGCCATTTTACAACCCATTCCATCAAAGTTATTGGAATTGAAACCATTACTGTTTACATTATTACTCTTTATTTATAAGGCACCAACATTTTCTGTAGCACTATTTACACATGCATTTTATTGTAGGTGACAACAATTAAATTAAATTTGATCTAAAGTGTAATATTTCCTTTTTATCTCCGCATTGTGAAGTTAGTATTTTTAGTGTTAATGGTCTCTGCCTTATCATGAACTATTTCACATTGTGTTTAGTTTTTACACAAAAGTCAAAACTGCTTTGAATGTATTACCGACCTTGGGGCTTGTCCCTTTCAACTAGGAAGCACAGATGTAGCTGTATGACCCAAACTTGTCTGCTAAGGACGCCTACATACCACCAGAAAGGCAGATCATGTATGTTTAATCTTGTTACTACTGTTTTACCTTTTTATCATGCAAAAATACATTTTTAGAGTGGTTTTAACCATTTTTTTTTAAATTCATTTAATATCCACTTGCTCATAGCTTTATATGCATTTGATGCGTACAACAAATCTGTGTGTGTGTGTATATATATATATATATATATATATATATATATATATATATATATATATATATATATATATATATTTATTTATTTATTTATTTATTTATTTCCTGTTATACCTGCCATCCATTCACCCTCATCTTCTTGCATCTGATTAGATCTCTCATGCCATTTAGGCTATCTTGCCAAGTGAGACCAAAATCGAAAGTTGCATTTGAGTCGAAATATAGAAAGCATTTAATTTGTTTCTTTATACTTTTAATCCTATAATGGGCAGAATTCCCTTTACATCAGACGAGTCCACAACATGATTCACTGTGAAAATTAGTGCACTTTGTCCTAACTGTTTAACTACTGGGGATAAAGAACAAACATTTTTTATTTTTAAGGCTGAATTAGATGGCAACTGATCCTTCTCCCCATTTACCAACTCCTCATGCAGCAAAAAAAAAAAAAAAATGTATGTTCACATGTTACAGGAGTGTCATCACTCCCCTTTACTGCAGGAAAATCAGGTTCCTGCTCTCGTACTTTTCTGGAAATTGAGCAATGTAGCCACCAGTTCAGGGGAATTATTGCTCTGCTCCGGTCCGCTCTGTGTTTTAACTATTAACAAATCTATCTATACAGATCATGGCATGCTGGAATCGCCTTAATTTAACTGGTCAGTGCAATCCTGAGTTCAAGGAAAAAATGCTAACAATCATTATCTTCACTACATTGTATTGTTACTCATGCAACAGACAGTAGGCAGGCTATACTTTGTTTGAGAACTGACTTAAAACTTTAGATTGTGTAGCTGTTATTAGTGTAATAATAAAAAGCAAACAAAAAAAACCTAGAATATTTTATCATACAGTCATGTGCTCACACCATGAAGAGCACTTAGTGTGGTAAATGGCTCCTTTGAGCACAATATCCTACTTTGAATGTCTTTCGGGGGCTGACCCTATCAGCCAATGTGCAGCAACATAGCTGTATGAGACATAAGTGTTTGCCAGTGACATCTAGAGTTCCTGTTCATCCCCAATAAGTTTAAACAAGTTTTACTAAATATTTGTTCATGAAATATTTATTTTTCATCTTTAAATCATAGCCTTTTACATGCATGATAGAAAATGTTGCAGAAGGTACCAAATATGGTATTAGTTGAAACTATAGGCAACAGAAAGCACTGTATCAATTAAATGTTATTTTAAAAGTGCATTTTACTACAGTAAAACTGTATTTAAGTGTTTTTTTTTGTTTTTTTATTATTAATATTATTATTATTATTTTTTATTAATTAATTTTACCTAATCTACCCACTAAGGACAGATTGATATCTGTTCTTAATGGGTAGATCATTGCCAGTAATTATCCCTTGCTTTCTGGACTCAATCTTGCATGGTGCTTTGGGGAAAGCACTATGGACACTGGATTCTAAGCTCAAAGCCATGGCCCTCCATTCTTTTCAAGGTGTTAATATGTCTTTGCCTGGAAATGAACTTATAGTGCTACGGCATATGTTGGCTCGTTACAAATAAACAACAATAATAATAAAAGAACACTATGTACTTACAAAAGTTATGATTATCGGTGCCGACTTTTGTTACTGGAATCAGCTGTACCTTTTTTTATTTTTACATTTTTAGAAAAATTTTTTTAAAGGGCCACTTTACAATATAAAAAAATGTCAATCCAGCTCGAAGATTTCGAAGAGCATAATTAGGCAAAAAAAGTGATCAAGCTAGTATTAATTTGGAGAAGGTTTTGAATGTTAGAGGGGCATATATTGTTGCAAGCGGCTTGCTTTTGGCATAAGGTAGGTGTCAAA
This sequence comes from Discoglossus pictus, assembly GCA_027410445.1. Lineage (NCBI taxonomy): Eukaryota > Metazoa > Chordata > Amphibia > Anura > Alytidae > Discoglossus > Discoglossus pictus. The sequence goes on along the minus strand of CM050163.1, from coordinate 503,051,970 downwards.
TTCTGAAAGATCCAATTGCTTAACAAATCCATCTCCCTCGCCCCTCTACTTATAGATAGAGAAGCACGCCCTTCAGACTTCGCACTGTCAGGAGGTATTAAAACAAACGATTAAATCCTCTGCACATACACTTTAAAAGAAAAACATTTGCTGATGTACAGATTTCCTAAACTATGGTGGCCCTTTAAATAACCCACCACTGTATCTTTATACAGTAATATCTTTCAGCGCTGAGCAAGAGTATCTCTAGTAATTGAGTCACTAGAACATGCTGGTTTTACAAATAATGTTTAATGCTTTCCTCCCCCATTTGTCCTTTTTGCCTTAAGGGACAAATTGCTCAGAAGAAAACCTTCCCACATAAATTAATGTACGAGTTGAGGAACTCGCTGTTTTATTTGATTTCAGCAGCCAGTAATTGATTTCTTATATGAAGCATTTGTTAAAGCCGGGCTGTAACGTCAGTATCAGTGGGTGAAAGCTTCTGGTATATCAGTGTTTTTGTAATGGAGAGATTAAAACACCAATTCTTCATAAGAAGATAAAATATATCTTAACATGTGCATGGTTTATCACTGCTTCATAAAATGTAATGTGCTCTTTTTTTTTCCTTTTCTTCAAGTCACATACAAATGGAAGCTTAGTAGTAGTTAAATCTGCCATTATATTTCAATATAGTAACATTTAAAGTCATCTCCTTGATGCAATCGGCTTTCCAGTCAAGCAGCTCTCTTTGGTATAGATTATTTTTATCATCTGCTATTAAGGTGTCATTAGTCTTTTTATGCATGAAGACGTGTGTGTGTCTTTGTCAGGTAGCAATTCTGCTCACAAAGCAACTTTGACAGCGAGTACCAACCAATATTTCACTCTAGGCAACCTGTTCTCATATGTACTATTCAAAGGGACTCTTTTGCCCCATATTTTCAGTTCACTATATGGTTCTAGAGAATTACACATAAATCCAACCTTTTTAATTAATTTACTACAGAAGTTGGCAAATGTATATGAAATTTAGGAGTCAGCCATCTAAAACATTTTTTTTAGGAGATGGATTATGGATTATATTTGTATAATAACTAGACAATTAGGAGCCAGCAGAATATTTTAGGAACTATAATCTCCAGTACATAATTGCCTGTACTTGCAGGAAACTGCCCTCTTGCCACTGTAGCAGCTTTTTTTTTGTTTTGTTTTTTGTGTGTGTGCAAAAGAGCCTCAACATCGCTAGTCTCCCAAATCTGCCCCACCTGCACCAAGGAGGGTTTTTCTGCTCCCTCTAGGCCTAATGTGAGCATGCAGCCTGCTCGGAGGAGATCCTGAGTCTGAAGCTCAGTATTCTCTGTATCAATGCTGCACAAACACCACACTATCCTAATAACTTAACCCTATTCCCAAAATTATCTTTTTAGATATATATAATCTCATACAGTGGGTTTATGACCCCTCTGCCCGTGACTCTCTCCAATACCTACTCCTAAATAGGGGAACACGGGGGATTCCTCCTCCCACGTGCTAAACCCCCGATCCCCTGCACCATGTTACTATAACCTTGGGGTCTCCAGAAGTCCCTATGGCAACTAATAGTTAACCCCCTGCCATGGAGGTCCTTAAAGGAATGGCAGCTAAAATTACTCCGTACCATGGACCCCCTGTTGCACTTTAAATTGCCCCCCCCCCCCTTCCACAGAGGTACTGTAAGGGCCCATGAGGCATTTAACATTTAACCCCTGCCATGGATCCTGCAAGAAACTCCATGGCATGTAAGTATTAACCCTTTCCATGGAGGTCAGTAGTCCTTTAAACCTTTAGTATGACCATATGCAGAGATGGAAAATTCAATAATAATACCACTGTACTGTTATAATAAGTTACAGAAACTATTGTGCTCTTCTTTTATTTCAAACAAATAGAACCTAAAAAAAGTCTTGGGAGCCTTTTCTTAAGTACGGGCCATCTGTAATTCAGGGACCGTCTATACTTTTTCTAAAATTACACCATAGTTTTCCACACACAAAATGACTTGACATCATGGAGGAAGTCAAATATGAATGAAGAGTATATTCCGGCTGTTTCTTTACCTCACACACATTCCTTTGGCTTGTTAAAACTACCCGACCCCTCAGTGTAAGTAGCATTGACCTGAATGACTGTAACTGCTGCAGAGCCTTTTTTTGGAAGCAACCTTCTAACTGAATCTATATACTACATATACTGTTGCTGGTGCACCATTGAAGCAAGCAAAGCAATTGCTAGCAACTTTTCTTCACAACAAGCCGACAAGAACCTTCCCTGTGTTAGTTGCCATTTTGGATAAGTAACCCGATGGAGCCATGCAGGTAGTACATTATTAATATTATTCCTTTTTTTTGTGTTTTTTTTTATAGTTAAAAAGTATTCATTTATTTAGTACTTATTATTATTATTATCATTATCCTTTGTAAAGCATCAACATATTCTGAAGCGCTATAAAGGGGTAAGTTCAAGTCAAAAAAACAATATTAACAGATTGCAAAAGAAATGAGGGCCCTGTCTTTGAGCTTCAAATATTATATATTTATATATTTCTCCCTAAAGCAACTCACAAACTTACAATCTAAATTTCCTAATTTCCCTTATGAAAATGAGGTCAAGGTCCAAGTACCTGGCAGTCTATTTAAAGGGACATTGAAATATTTTTGTTTTCTTTGTTGCATGTGAAAGAAGGTATTTGATAATGTACAACCATTTTTTATTTTTTATTTTAATGATGCTCTTAAGGCAGAAAAAAAACAATTCACATTTTTTTAACTGATTGTTCTCCATATGTTGCAATGGGCAGACCCGCACTGGGACACTTTGTTTTATTAAGAAGCAATTAAAAGCTTCTGTCTAGAATTATGCAAAGTACAAAAAAGTAAATACATGCATATGTATATAACACTCTCTTAAAAATCTAGAAACTTTCAATATCCCTTTAATACAAAAATAAGAGGCAACACCCAGATACTGTAACTAGGAAATGGTATCCCAAGGAACCTTTATCAATGATGCTATGACAATCAGGAGGATGTGCTTAAATATTAAACTTTTTATTGGATTTTTAAAAAGTGTGCAAACAGCACATGAGTTAAACACAAAAAAAACCTCTGGCGCCAAAATATACTGGATATTATATTCCAAAAATGAAATTTTATTAGATATAACATTGATATTTGTTCTCAAAATTACCACCATAAAGAAAGCCTGGTTTAAAAAAAAAAATGTAGCTAGAGGCAAACATGAAGTTCCACTAAGAATCGTGACCTAATTCCGGTTATTCTTTAATGCCCGGATCCATTTTATTTTCATGCCTGCTGCTGTTTTTTTTTACCTTTTTAGCTTCCCTTTAGCTCTGTGAGAGCACTAGCAGTTGCAAATACCATATTTCCATTGTGTAGACATAAACTGCATGTTTATTAAAAGTCTCATCCCACAACAGGAAGTTGATCTATTGTAAATTAAACCATAGATTCAACAATGGCTGTATTATTCATTGTAAAGTGTAGTTGTTCTAAATAGCAAATGACAAAAATATGGCCATAGTGGTCCTTTAATGTCTAATATGTTAGTGGTCCATGAAAAACCATGGTCTAGTAAACTCTCTTGTCTATTATTTGTAAAAGTAATTTTAAGCCACTTTTCCCCTTCCTGTGACTCAAGGTTATTTATGGGTGGTATAGTTTTGGGAGTAAGTTTATACCCCTGCTACTTGCAGCTTGATCATATGACACGCAATCAAGACCAGTCAGGAACACCCAATATGACTGGAGCCATTATATTCCTAGTGTCAAGTGATGGCGCATTGGGTACAGAACTGCTGTGTCTACACATCTCCTTTGTGCATCATCTGTGAATAACAGGTGTTGGTGAACTGCAAATTGGCACTGACTATCTACATTATCGAGCAGAAAACTGAACTTTGAACATAAGTCTAGTGTTGGTGTTCTAAAATTAGTAGTGTCAATATTGCAAAACTAACAAAAAAAATGAAATCGGACTAGTTGAGATTCAGACAAAGATTCAATTAAACACTTATAACAAAATGCGAGCACTGCTTAATTTTCCAGTCCTTAGAAAAGAGCTGTGTCTTTGGATAACACTCTAACTTCTCTAGAACATGACATCGGATACAGAGCTAAATTTATCATCAGTCTGTTTGTACAGTCATAACACTAAGGGGAGAAAGGGATCATGGGATTATGTCAGTATCACTTTTTCTATATTTTTTTTTATACCAGCATTTTGACTTATTGCTGCAAAAAGATATTTTCCTTATGAGGTTACAGTAAAACCAACATTGAAAGATAACATGGTAATATTCTAGAAGAGTAAGGTGTGATAAATATAACAAATATTCACCACATTTTATTTTCTCGGTTTTAATGAATGCATTCATCCTGTGGCTCCTTAAAGGACCTGTAAATTCAGTGCAACTTGGATCACTTAACTATAAAGTTCTCCTAAAAACCTGTTGAAATGCTTTTTGAATTTTTGATATAGATGCCTTTTCACAGAAGAAAAATCCTAAATGAAGTAAACAACAAGAGCTCCACGCAGACCGCATAAGCAGAAAGAGAGTTAACCCTTCCCAAATTCATCTGTGCAGATAAAGGACTGCTAAAGAGTACAGTTAGGGGTTAACATCTCCTTCTGCGTTCCTGAAGTTCAGTGAAAAACTATAAATCTTTGTGTTCACGGAGCCTTCACCGCAATGCAACAGTCAGTAGTGTGTTTGTAAACAGATCCAAGCCCGTAGATTTTTAGCTGTTATTAGTATAATTTAATTACACCATGAAGAGCTCTTATAGTGAGGTAAATGGCGCTTTTTAAAATAAAAATCATGTTGCTTCTCTTTAGGTGTTTGGGTTATCTGTCCTATGATCGGCTCTCTGAAAATATTGGATTTTAAGGAAAGTATAACCCTATGGAATTTGAGGGAAGGGTAGGTGGAATAGTAAGCATCTTACAATGAAGAATAAAAGGACAGTAAATCAGAGGAGGTGCAAAAGGAGCATTGCTATGTTCTTATTCAAGAGATGGTGGAATGAAAATGGCAACAATGGGTCATTTGGAGTAAATCTATGGAATGTTTATTGCTCTTTACATAAAGTGGAATTCAATAAATAATAGCTCAGTTCATCGATCCAGTGACAGTTTATAGCCAGCTCAGTCAGAGAGCCAAGTGTTGACTTGCCTCAATGATTCTGAAACTCTGATTCTGGACTGTGATTAGCATGAGCTTTGGCATGCTCATCACTGTGCACTAGAATATTATTTATAGATTCATTCAATGCTTCCCATCTATCAGTCTGAATACTGCTATCATGTGACAATGCCTTAAAAGCTTTGGGATACCTGTCAACACTATTGCAAATTAAAGTCAGGGCAAAGGAAACTACAAAACACATTTTTTTTTTTTAGGTATATAATACACAGGCATATTATATACCTTGTAAAATCCAGAAACCTTTCAGTGCTGTGTGTGTGTAAAACATTTATTATTATTATTTTTTTTTCTGGAGTGTAGCGGTCTTCCTGGGGCCTCCCACCCTGGCCCAACCCACTAAGGCCCCACTGTGACCCCCCCTATGCCTCCTTGACCCCCCCCCCCCAGCCTGAAATTTGTGTGTGCCTGTTTAAAAAAGAGCATTTCTACTGAAGCTCCAACAGGTGGCAGGGTGGAACAGTTTTGCACGCTGGGTATGTGTATCAGGGAAGAAGGTAAGAGAGCAAGGGCTGCAAAGTGTCAGCAAAGTACAGGAGGATGGGTTCTGTGAAGGACGGGAAAAAGGACATAGGGATGGGTGCTCAGAGAGGTTGGGTGCTGTGCGGGGATGGATCCTGAGAGGGGTGGCTGCTGACGAAAACTGGGTGTTATGAAGAGATAGATGCTAAGAGGAGTGGGCGATGTTTATATATGTAGAGGATGTCGCAGAAAGTGTAGTGCGCTCTGGATCTCTGCTGCAGGCAGAGGAGCAATGAGTGATTTGGTCCTGATGGGGCCCAGTGCAAAACATTTTGCTTTGGTTATTTACCATTTTACTATGCAATATTTTGAGTGAATATATTATCTGTAGGAATTCAAACTAGTTTATCTATTTTATTGAAATTAAAAAACAAAACCTTTTATAAAAGTAAGCCGAAAATTAGACAGAGCTTGCAGTCAGGGTATGGATTTGTCTTGCAAAGCATTTATTTATTTAATTAAAGTTAAATAGTAAATAAAGTTTTAAAATATTAATACATTTTCTTTTCTTAGAAAACTGAAACCTACATACTACCTTTTTTTTTTTTTTTTTTTTTAAGGTACACTGCAAAAATATTCTCAAGACTTTTGCAGCAATTTAAAACAATATCCTAAATAACAATGTAACCTTTGCATGCAGCACAATCTTGCTAAGTTATACTTTCTGGACACCCCATTCCCATCTTCTGCACCCCACAATCCCCTGATGAAATAAATAAATACATAAAATCAGCCTCATGAACCATCTCTGATGAAATGGTGTAACAAACCCAAATTTTTTCTTCTACTCCTAAACCGTCTTCAGAAATTCTGATTTTCCTAGAAAATGCTTTATGCTCACACGCAATGTTGTTAATATGTTACATACTTCATAAACCAGTGCCATTTTATCCTGAAATGGTGATCTATTATTGTAACTGTATTTTTGTATCAACGTAGCATGTAATTGTCAGAAAGAAACACGTTATGTGTAATTAAAAACAAAACAAAAAAACAGCAACTCTGGAAGAATTATGATTTTAGTAATGTTAATGTACACACTTTTAAGGTAATGCTTGTAGTCATATGAACCGCACACCCCTCTGGTACGACTTTAATAACATTTAAGTAGTAAGTGTAAGTATAAACCATGCTTAAATGTATTGAGGTTAAGAAATGTAAATTCTTTGTGAGAGATTAGATTTAAAATAGCTGGTTTTCCTTTCAATTTTAGACTGGGGCTCCTCCTTTCGCCACCAATACTAAGCGGATTGTAAAACATTGGCGGAGCTCTAACCTATCCAAAGATGAGGGGAAATGCAGATATTTTCAAATCGTTTCAATTTTTTTATTTTTTTATTAATACATTTTTTTTAAACTCATGATAAATTGAAAAGTTGTTGTTTAAACTGTTCTTCACTACTTGAAAGCTGAACACACAATAGTGGTATGAATTTACAGTTTTGTGTGCAATCATTATGCTTGAAAAAAGGTAAAAAACATGGAAACTTAGATATACCTTTTTAAAGGAAAAAATACAGCAAGCCATGAGCATAAATATATCTTTAGCATATCTATTAATGGAGTGATGGTAGGAAAGGAGGAAAAGGTCGCGCTTTTTTTTTTTTTTTTTTGGTATAATTTGAGCTTTTAGCATTCGACACCCACCCCTTACTTGCGCATGCTCAGTCAGAAGCAGTTATTTACAAGGGTAATGCTGTTAAAATGTGTCTGCCTATGTCTTTAGTCATTTTTTTTTTTCATACAGTGCTCTCTTAATCTTAAATGTAATTTTATATGACATCCTTGCAAGCTGCATTAATCTGAAACCATTATTACCTGTTTGTGCTTCTCTTGATATCTGAATACCTCTCCTGGAACTACAACCAGAATCTTTTGAACAACTTTTTTTTTTATTTATATTATTACAGCTTTTTAAAAACCCACAAGAAATATCTGATTTTCATATTATAACTAAACTTTGCAAACCGACATATTGCCATTTTTACACACAGTGGGTAAAGCGCATCTTTGTTTACTTGTTGATTATTATTTTTTTGCTTGCATGCAATATAGTTTCCAGCTGGGTTATAGTCCAACAGAAAGTAAAATTCATTTTTCCAACTGTTTGCGGAGTCCCAGAGATCTGGATTATAGCCCTTTTATTAATACACTGCTATTTTAAGAAACTTTCCTTATATCCAATTTACATTTTGCACTAAACCATAAATGTGTTGTGCTTTTAATCCCAGTGCTGTTTGTGATTAGCTTGTACCAGTTGTTATTTAATTACCATGAGTCTACATATTAAGGTTTTGGGATTAGTGCATATTTTTAAAGCACTTAAATACTTGGTGAATAGAGGTAGGAACCCTTATTCAGCAGAACTTGGCGTGATTGTGACAGGCTGTTTTATCAGAGGGAGCAGATGGAGTTGGGGGGGGGGGGGGGGTTGATGAGTAACCCAACTCTCTATATTTAGATTTATTACTTTTTGCTGCCCATTGAGTTAGCCACTCTCTTTTTAAAAATAAGTTGGAAGCTACTTGTTTGCGTTGAGATAGGTAGCAGCCAACAGAACTTCTCTCAACCTCATTCATGCAACGTAATATGTTTCCTGCATCACTCCACTCAGAGATACTTTCGTCCTCGAGTACAATGATACTTAAACCTAATCATATTCATTACTTTTCCTTTCTTACTTGCAGGGAGCAACCTATCTTTAGCACCAGAGCCCATGTCTTCCAGATTGATCCCAACACGAAGAAAAACTGGGTTCCTACCAGCAAACATGCCGTTACTGTGTCATATTTCTATGATAGCACAAGGAATGTCTATAGGATCATTAGTCTGGATGGATCAAAGGTAATCTTAATTACTTTAAAAAAAACTAAATTACTTTTGCTTTTCGAATAAACTTTGCAAAGCTTATATCACTACAATGAAAGTAATAAATAGTTTAATATGTATATAAACATCCTATTTCTGATTTGTATGTTAGCTAACAATGTCATGCAATCGTGGAGAACGTTTAAAATTACATCTCCTAAATAAAGCCATTGCAGAGCTTTGGAAATGTCATGTTTCTGCAAATGGTTATTGACAATCATTAAGATAATTAATTCCACATATTTTTGTATATATGATAAAATAGGTTAATGTAAAAATATACATCTTTTTGTATTGGAATTGTAGATGCTGTGCTGTAATGTGGGACAGTTTAAACGGTGTATATGTACTAAAGACTGCAGTATTGGGAACAATTAGAGATGTGACCTCTTTGTACATATACCACATGGAATAACATTGTAGTGGAACTGTGATGCTACTTTGCAAGAAGTGCTGGTTACATGGGATGGTGATCTGCACACATAGAGAGCCTGCTTGTAAATCTTATGGTATAGCGCATTAATTGACCTCAAATAACAAATGTGGTATCCTATATTTACCAAAGCATGTAATAAAATAGTAATCTGAAATCTGTGAAATGTACATTTTATATGTAAGGTGGGAAATGCTCCCGCTTCTTTTTTTTTTTTTCTGATGTTGAGCTATTTCCTTGCCCTTGCATGGGGGAAATCTTGTAATATATAACATGGTGAAGAGGCCAAAACATTATTTTTTCTTTACAAACTCTCGCTCTTCTGCAATATCCTACCTATTACATGCTGTCACACCAAATGTTTTAGAAGATGCATTCTCGTTTATAACATCTAAAACAATCTGAAGACAATTCAGGGTAATACATCATGTAAGCTAAAAACACAAGTGTTTAAAAATTCTTATAACCTTCAGCCTTAATATGTACAACTGCACACTCCACAGCTTAATTACACGTACACCCACAATCTACAGTACAACACGACACCTCCACTTGACTAAACAAATAGCTTTCACACTGCCATCTTGCATTTGTCAAAGTCTGCAAACTCTGCATCTATGTTATAGACATAGAATTAGAGTTCTTTCGTTGTTGTTGTTGTTGTTGTTGTTGTTTTTTGTCTGGCAATGTTTGAACAGACCTTGGGCAGCAATACAAAAATATTTGTGGATTTTTCTGTTGGCTAAAGGTGGGCACATTTTATTCTTTCTTTTTATTTTTCCCTGATGTTCATTAGCTGTGGTGTTTTCTGTTTGTGCTAAATGCTACGATAAAGAGACTAGTGGTTCTAGTTTGCCCATTTTAGGACAATTTTAGGTAAAAATGGTTACCACCTCCTGTCACTCCTGCCTTTCAGGACTTTTCCTGTGCTACCCTATTCCTTGGAACTCCTTGCCTCGCTCCACTAGACCTATTCTTCAAAACCTCACTCAAAATGCATCTGTTTAATTAAGATTATCACCTTCAGCCTTAAAATGCACGAGGCATCTATCACTCCTCTACCTCACCTTACCTTTAGACTATAGGTTTGAGAGTTTATTTGAGGTTTAATATTTCTGATATCATATAGACCATTAATTACATCATGATACTGAAAGTCTGTAGTATCTCCCAAGCTTAGAAAAACTTGGCAAGTCCTAAAACAAATGGTTACTAAACATGATGCAGTAAATGTCCTTCATACCCTTAACTTTCTTTTTTAAATGTGTTTTTTTTAATGCTTTACTGCTTTTCAATTTTAACAAATGTCATGGTTTGTAAAGGATCACTAATTGGAATTAGATTCATGCCTAAAATCCTGAAAACGGAATTGCTGTCCCTGACAATGACAAGCTTAAAGTCATTATTTTGTTGATTTTTGGCAGGTTTGACACCCATTACCGCTGTTCTTATGCTAGAATATGTTATGGATGTATTTCTTTATATTGGCTGGAATGGTCACTTCCTATAAGAGATAGTAAATTATACTGCAGGGAATTGTGTTGTGTTGAGTATTAGTAACTTGGCACCAGAGTTTATTCACCATTGTGTTATATTTATGTGTCCTTAACCCTTCTCTGCTGGCTATTCATTTAGATTTTTTTTTGCAAGAAGGTGGGGGAGTGCATCAATATATAATATTTTGTTTCTGAGTTTTTTTATTCTTGATTTGTCTATTTTATGATGTAAATGTCTATTTTTTTGTTGCCGAATGTAGAGATATTGTTAAATTATGAGGCATTTTCTTTTTTTTTAACTTTTTTGTAGGCAATAATAAATAGCACCATCAGTCCAAACATGACATTCACGAAAACATCCCAGAAGTTTGGGCAGTGGGCAGACAGCCGTGCCAATACAGTCTATGGTCTGGGATTCTCCTCCGAAAATCATCTCACAAAAGTAAGTAAATCAACAGTATTTGAAAGTAACATGGAGGTTACCAAAAGTGATTTGCACCATCAGCTAGAGCATAGAAAATCATATAGGGAAAGTGCTTAACTGTAGATTTTTGGATTCGAATATAATTTTTTTTTTTTTACCTTTTATATATTTTATTTAGTTTCATACTACCCCTTGACATTTTAAGTGTGTGTTTTCTGTGTGATTTCTGTTGTAGCCAAAAATGCAAACTATTCTTTAAAACATAGAGAACTGATAGGATTGAAGCCTACAGCTGCAATCTGTGGTCACTTGATTTAACCACTGCACCCTGTATCTACATGCTTTATAATGGGTGAAAATAACCTGAAATAATATTAGAAATGTAACTCTTCCTTAATCAGCCTATATAGCTGGTTCTAAATGGTTCCACTGACTGTTGTAGCTGTGATCAGCCAATGCAGAGGAGGATAGAAGCAGTCTAAACCACATCAAAAGCTTATAACGTAACTAACTTAGAAGCATTTTAAAAAAGGAAAGCCCCTTTTTCTAGTTTTTTGACCCTCTATCTAATGGTGCAGAGCACGTAACTTTTTTTTTTTTTTTAAGATTTATCTTGTCATGTGTAATAGTTGTAAGCTGTATAGTGTTGCCAAATGTGCCCATGTCAATCATAGTTTTTTTTATTTAACAGATATGTCTGTTTTTATCTGTACATGGTTTGTTGGTCTATAAATGGTTCCCCTGCAGCTGTACTCCTCATCCCCAGTTTAAATGCTTCATGAGCGAATTGTCTGCAGGTTTATCCATTTCATTTTAATCCTATGTCTCAATACAAATTGACATATTTAGTGGGATTATCTATCTATGTGCTCCATATACTGTTTCCAATTGCTGCTATTATTTTGAAGAGTGAAAGCTCTCACAGTGGATATAACTTGGATTTATCCCTGTTGTCATTGATCCCAAGTGAATGTCTTATTTTGGACTCTATACTCACATCGTGCCTAAATGCATTTTGAAGGGCACTTTTCTTATTACTCTCTAACCTTCAGTGTGTCCTACAAATTTTAGCCTTCAAATTATCTTAGTTTTAAAAGATTTTCTTATGTCCCAAATGGAAACAGCTAAATTCTGAAGCACCGTGAATTGAAGCCTGCTGCATGACATAATAATGAAACACACTTGAACTGAAACAGGAACAGGAAAATACAGCACTCTGCTACTAAATATAGTTTTAAATTTAGGTTTATTTATATATAATTTTAGAGTGCAATAAAAGTTAGAGCTGCTCTCAAAAAATGTAATTTAAAACCCCTAAAACAGTGGTGGGCAACAGGCTGCCCTCACAAACTTCCAGTGCGCCCCACGTTCTGCATATGTCAGTATAATATAAAAACCAGCGTTTTTAGTAGGTATTTAAATTTTGAGTAAGTCTCTGAAAGCAACAGTCTTGGTATTGGAATAATGGACGGTGCACATAATTTTTCAAAATAAAAGAGTTTGAGAATGAACAATACTCAAGTAGGTCTGGTCACCTACTCTGAGAGCAGCCTCTTTTAGCTACTTGTGCCCTTCACGGGGAGAAATATCCTGTAGTATATAAGTCTGGTCTCACTCAAGAGAAACAGCAAACCCAGACGTACATTTCGGCATCTGTGGGCCTCGTCAGTGAAATTATTTGCATGGCTGCTGAAGTAAGTGGAGGGCCTCCAGAATAAAAGATGTTATAGAGCAAGTTCCAAATAAATAAAATTAATTTCTTTAAACGTCATCTTTCAAATAAAGGCAAAGGGACAATGAAAGCATTTTTATTGATGATATTTGATAAATGTACTAGTGTTTTTTTTTGTTTGTTTCAAACAACGCTCTCAAATCAGAAAAAAAAAATCAAATGCTTAACTGATCTGGGGGCTTGCTCCTGTAAGACAGTGAGCAGAAACATAGTTGTATAGCTCCTAGTTTGCCAATGAAATGTGTAAACGTTCATAGGCACTGTGCACTTATTCAAAGCGTTAAAATATATTTTACTTATAGTTTTTTTTCATGCAAAAAACAACTGTGGTAATGTTTAAAGCATGCTCTTTTAAATGCTAGAAAAAAGATTTTCCTTATGTCCATTTAACTAATGTAAGTTATGGATCTTGCCTGGTTTGCCAGTTACTCCTTCATGTTTGTGACAAAAGTACATTTTTAAAATGGCAGCTTCCGCTCTCCACAGAAACTGAGATCTGTGAGCTGATTGGGTCAAAAGCTCAAGAACTACATCAAGAGCCAATCAGACTGCAGCTGACTTCTAACCTGTGACAGTTATATTCATGTTCTGTCTTACTCCACCACAACCTTTAATATAATATACAGAGGTTTTGTAGCAATAAAAGACAAGTGCTAAGATGTTTGTATGTGTGTGTGTGTGTGTGTATATATATATATATATATATATATATATATATATATATATATATATATATATATATATATATATATATATATAAATTAAATTCTGTAAGTGAACACCTTTAAATAAGTGTAGCTTGTCTTTTAGTGAAATTTACCCAAAAGTTAGTATTAAATGCTGTTTGAATTCAGGGTGAATTCAGATTGCTTTTGAATTGTGGAGGACTGTCTTTTTAACCAGCAGAAGGGTATATGGCTGCAGACCAAAGCTATTTCCCTTCTTAAAATGCCAGTTAGTTTACAGACTAATGATACTTGATGCTAGCTGTGAAAGTTAAGGAGCTGGGCAAAGATGGCCGAGGAGCATCTAACTGCTCTTGGCTTCAGCTCTCAGGTGATAAATTTACCTCATGAATGCATATTAAATACATTTTTGCACTTAATCATTAAATTTAAAAGGGAAATATCCCCTGAAAATAAATAAATAAAAACATTTTAAGCTTACGAAAGACTGATTTAAATATTAGCCATTATGTTTTTTAAGGAGGATCTTTCCTGACGTAATTTTATGAAAATGACTTGTCTTTCCTTGTGGTAGCCAAACCGTGACCTCCATTGTTGTTATTGTTAGAACCCCTCCCCCACCGTTATCAGGTACTTTGAGTGACAAATTATAATAATTAATTCCAATAGGGCTTTTTAAGCAGAATGGACTCAAAGTACTTGGGAAAGAATTGGTAGTTTGACCAGCACATTAACTGCAGGAACAATGCTGTATTTTTCAAGAGTAATTTTACAATAGAGACCAAAATCTAGTACAATATGAAGCCTGTTTTTCATGCTCTTTTTTAAGATGACACCATCAAGGCGTGTCTATTTCCCTCTGTAGGGACTCCATTACAAATCTAGCACTTGGTAGAGAATCATATGATCATGTGACTCTCTATAAGACAAAATGGAGGACTGAATGGAGCGTGAGATGTCACTCTGTGTGTGTGAGCAGAGAACGGAGTATAAAATGTGTATCTGGGAAGAGCTTGTACATTAACAATATTAAAATATACATTGATTAGTACTGTTTATAGCAAAAAACATAAGGTTATTACATGGATCATGTACTGCTACCACCACCACCAAGTATAGATATCTTCTCAATGTCTTCTACTGGCTGGTCTTTATACAACACATATGAAATAGTTATATAGATCAGTAAAGGGCTTTTTTTAAAGTTCCACCATATAAGAGACAGAGACACCATGAGGAACCTCTGGCCTTCTCTCCAAACTGACCGTTCACTACAGTATTAGAAAATGTTCATTACATTAGAGATTTATGGATGGTCATTGTTATTTAAGTGTAATGTTAGCTAAATGTTTTATTACAACAAATTAACTTTCTATATTTTGTAAAATTATTAAAATAACCTTAATATTGTGAGAGGCTTCAATAAAGCTGGGGAATCCCTAAAGTTCCCTAAGCATATTTGTATTGACTTGAAATGTGTATAAGATATGGCCATAATGGGTTTTCACACCCACATTTGTCAGTTTAATTTAGATGAAAGGGGTCATATGAATGTTGTGTGCTTGGACCTATGCATATTACAACAGCGTAGTCTTTTAGCTGCTGGTAAAATGTCTGCTGACTCTGCCTGGTGCTCCTATGGTGACTTGTGCTGTAGTTTGGTTTACTGGCCAAAAAAACAAAACAAACGGCAGTCATTAATTCATTTTTTGAGATGCTCTTACATGTAAACAGCAGCAAAGCATTTGTTGCAACGCCAGTCCTAAGGCAAAGCATTTTGGGTAGGAGATTATATTACCATAGGCCACTAGTAATAGGAAGTTTTGTAGTCTAGTAATTAAGGTCTTACTCTGGTATTACCGTTTCTGATGCCAGTCAACAGATGAAGCCTTTTCCATCAATATAGCCTTTTTATATAATTTAGGCATTTGAGCATGGTCAGTTGATATATATAAAAGCCATCCCCACGGATAAGTCAAGCTTATCTTTTCAGTTCTCTAAAGCTATATTTATTTAGAGAGGCTCAAATCGACTCCTCTATCTCCTATCTCAGTCAACCTGAGTATTCTTGTATAATAAAGTATTATTTTGTACCCCACTTCTGTCTTGTATATGCTGTTCATTACCACTCAAGTATGGTCCTCATCAAAAGGTGTCAGTTTAGGGCATGGGGAGTCTGGTGTCTCTATGTAATGCATCATTTACAGTGTATGTTTGAAGTCTATCAACCTGTATTTGTGAATGATGTGCAATGCTGGGACCTACTTCAAGGTGGATCTTCCTTATTGATTCCCTCATAAATACAGGTGGTCCCCAGTTTTAGGATAAGATACATTCCTGAGAATGCCTTTAAACCAGATTTGTATGCAACTCTGATCACCAATAAAAAATAATAATACTATAATGGCTCCGATGTCGTAATAATATTAGTCTGGGAGTTTTTTGTTTTTTTTTAATAAGAAAAAAAGAATTGCAATGTATCCATGTACACATTGAAAAAGGTAAGACATTAAATGGGATAGTGTCATATTACAACCTGTAATAAACATATTTTTGCAAAATGTTCTAATTTTTTTTGTCATTGTTTTGTTATTTTAAAACTATCTATAACCTCATTTAATTTTTCCACTGTGAATTTTAACAGAAATTTCAACAGTAAAAATAGAAATATCATAAATATAAGAAGAAAAGAAAAAGGGGGATAATCAATCCCTGAAAAACTCTCAGCTGTGTTGGAAAGGTCAATTTCCAGTTTTTTCCAATTGTGCTTCTAGTTGCTAGGAATATTTGATTCAATCAAAATTGGGCTGTTTTCTGGAATTGACAATCCCAATAACGCTTCCTCTGGTTTTTGAGAGATAGTCATATTCCATATTGTCTCTAGTAGAATATAAGTTGCATTCCAGAGCGATGTTTAATTTTGGGGCATTCCCATAGCATATGTTTTAGGGTCCCTAAGGTGTCACTTCCGCTAGAGCAGTTTCCATTTAATAAATCATTTGTGAGTCGAAGTGTAGCTGGGGTAAGATACCATCTCATGTTAGTTTTATATGTATTTTCCTTCAATGTTACATTTGAGGAGGAGTTAGTCTTGTTTTTTAAGATCTTACCCCATTGCTCTTCATCTAAGGTGATATTAAGTTCTGCTTCCTAGGATGATCTATCTGACAATTGGTTAGGAGTGGCCTGATCATTTAAGTAGTTGTAAATTACGGTAATGTTTTTCTTACCCTTCAAATTGTGTAGGCAACAACATTCGAAAGGGGTTTTACTGGCTGGAGGTGTCAACATAATCATTAGAGGGATTTTTAGATATTAATAAAAATAAAATGTTTTATGAGATGTGCTGCATACACATAGGCTGCCTATAGAGTACAGAAATGTATTAAAGGGATATCCAAGTGAGCTGAATTAAGTCTCCTAGCTAACATTGGGTCTGGTTTATTAGAGTGTCTAAAAAATGTATATTGTGTGTGTTAGAAAATGGTAACCATTTTGCTTCTCAAAATTATATTCAAGTCATGTTTACATTTTGAGGATTTCCTTGTAGAATTGAGGTGAATTTTGAGCAGAGAACGATTTATGGAGGTCCGATATTTTTTTTTTTTAATTCAAATTGTTTATTTGAAATTGATCAGATTTTTTGCTGCAGAGCCTAGTTGTATGCATATCCCTCGTATGACTGCCTTATGGAAGAAGTCACAAGAAGTTTGAGGAGGTTAAGGTGATTTATGTTCCAGGCACTTTGCTGTGTGCCACAAACCTCAGGGCTGAAAGTGTGTAGCGTTTGGGCTTATTTCCAATTGTTTTGATTGACTTTGTTGCTATATTTAAGCTCACTGTTCTTGGTTATCTTTCATTCCTTGTTTGGTCAAAAGATGGCGTTATTGTGCCAGAGAAAAATGTGAATCCACTTGTGTAGATAGGATTGCTATATGTTGAAATGCCTATTCTGGCCAATAGATGTCACTGTTGGGTCTTGATAGCATGTATTTCCACTCTCCGCCAATAGATGGAACTATTGGGCTTGGTAATGTGGTTCAATAGCAATAGATGGCGCTGTTGAGTCTAGGAAATGTTATTTTTACATGCAATGGCAAGGTGGAGTAAGTATATGTAAGTATAGGTAGTTCCTCTCTGCATAGCAGGCAATAATCTGAAAATGATTTACACACTTTGATGGCCTGATTTATCAGGATAATAAAAGTTGTGGTTTTGCAAGGAAAGTCAATCATGCTTTAATTATGTGAAGCTGTTATTGGGGGTACTGTTTGGGGTGTTGGTTTTGTAAAGTTTATTCCAGTAAATGTCTCTATTAACTGAGGCTTGCAGGAAGCTTTCTCCCATATTCTCGTTTTTAGGGCAATATAGGAGTCCTCCTCCCCTCAATCTCCAGTACCTGTTTATAGAGTTTTTGCTTCAATGACACTTGGAGCAGGTCTCCTACTGCTGAACCTCCTACTACAGAAAAATAAGTTGTAACAATGTCCTGCAACAGGGTTTAAAGATGCCCCCCAAGCTCTTTCTCCTGCTTCAACACATAGATGCTAAATGTGTGTTGTGTTTGGGGTCTGATTCAAATCTGATTCAGAACTTCATGTATATCCATCCAGTACCTTTTTATTCCAGCAGATTTTAGATCTGTGTTAAAGTGAAGTCCAAAAGTTGCTGCACAGTTACAGAGAAATCCAGACTTTTGCTTGGTATTTTTATGTTTTTTAAAGCCTTATCGCTGGGAGCTCTGTTTCGCTTCCTCTTTTTTTGCTGCTAGCCACACGCCCTCTCCAGTCTGGGAGTTTTTAATCTTGCAATGTGCTTTGGGGAAAGCACCATGGCCACTGGATTCTAATCCCAAAGACAGGGCCCTCCATTGTTTGTAATGTGTTAATATTGTATTGCCTTAATCACAACGTATGTATAGCGCTACAGAATATGTTGACATGTTACAAATAAACCATGATAATAATACTATTAATAAATACTGTAATAAGAATAATTCCCATGTACTGTAATAATATATTACAGAAACTATTGTGCTCTCTGTTTTTAATTCAAACAAACAAACTCCTACAAAACGCCTTTGGAGCTTTTAAGTATAGGTCGTCTGTAACCTGGGGACCACCTATACTCCTTAAACTGTCTGTCTGTGCTAAACCTCTTTCTTTTTTTTTTTTTCATACATGCCAACTTCCTGTTCCATCCTATTACACATTGGCCAAAGCATATTACCACGTGCAACTTCCTATCCTTTAAAATAAAACCAAGCAAATGCCAATGTTTAGAATTTGAAGATGGATGAAAAATAGCAGTCCTCCACACTTTTTTATACCTACACTGAATAGTTGTCATGACTGTGGCATTGAAATTCATTCATGGGCCCCAAAACACACTTCATAAATCTTTAAAGGGTTCACATTAATATCTTTCAGATAAAGGATTTACATATGTAGACAGGTGTGTGTGTGTGTGTGTGTGTATATATATGTAAAGGTGGCATGACTTTTGGGCGACGCACACTTCCGCAACGTCATGTGTGCGCCGAAAAATGCCTGCACACCCACACCAGCGTGCACTCGCCCTCCTTCTCCAGCTGGTGGCAGATGCAGGCATGGAGATGAAGGTGAATACTGGGGGGTGAGAGGGTGATTAGTCGTGCCGCCCTTCTGGCACACAGGGAGACTAGTTGGAGAGCTGGAGAAGGAGGGTGGGTGCGCGCATTTGGCGGCGTGCACATGAAGTTGACGAAGTCTGCTTCGCGCTAAAGTCGGTGTGCCATATGTACAGAACAGCATTTTTTGACTTGTCCCTTTCCCAGTCTTTCTAGTTATTCAGCTATTATATTGAGGTGATACTATCTTTTTCCACAAAAATCACATTAATTTTACATTAAAATGCACCATGTGCCATTTACAATGAAGTTATATTATTCTGTTCTTTTAAAACTTTTGTGCTGACTAATTAATCAGTCATGTCTGTCTAATTCCTTGCCATGCCTGTCTTCTTCCTGGCCATGTCTGTGTATAATTATGAGCTTGCTTCTCTTTGGCATCCTATTGTTACAGTAAGTCAGTGCAAACTTCTTTCTTACTCCTAGGTTTTTATGTGTGACTTGGTATATTAATTTGTATACTTAGTAATGATCAGTTATGCAAATTAATATATCAGTTAAAAAATAAATATATTTTGTTATTGATTTTACTAAACCTGCATATATTTTTAGTTTGCAGAAAAATTTCAGGAATTCAAAGAAGCTGCTCGATTAGCAAAGGAAAAGTCTCAAGAAAAAATGGAATTAACAAGTACACCTTCACAGGTAATATATTCAATATAACTGTGCTTGAATTTTTAGTTCAGTTAATCTGAACATAAAATGTTAGAAAAAAGCTAGAAAGATATAGTCACTAATTACGACAGACAAGCCTTTCTGACCATCCATATGTGTCTCGAAGGATTCTGGGTAATGAAATGCAATGAAGCTCAAAAATTACCACCATGGTGCTTTTGGAAACTTAGGCCCTCTTTCAATTGCGATTTGGCCAATTGAATAGGGCTCTAAGCACATAGCATATTTTTTTTAAATAAGTTTTTAGTTAGTGAAAACTTTGCTTTTGGATAGATGCTTACTAACAAAACTTATTTAAAAAAAATATATTATGTGCTTTTTTAGAGCCCTATTCAATTGGCCAAATTGCAATTGAATGAGGGCCTTAATCTTTTAGTACATAAAAAAAATCATTTTACATTAGTCTGTCTTTAAAATCTTTATTTGGCAATTCTTTTAGATTTAGTACTCCTAGTGGTTTATGTTTGATCCTTATACAATGACCTGTTTAGTATGTAGCAATACCCATCAACTGGCCTAAGGGACTAAAGGACCACTGTAGTGCTTTTACCAGGAAACATCATATGTTTGTATATTGTTTTTAACACTCTATAGCCAATATACAGTTTAAAATAAATAAGTTAATATTTATCTTACTTTTGAAATTGTCAGTTTTCCCCCAAGCAAATCTGCTTCTTTCCACCTTCTTGTGTAAATTGGGGGATGAAGCCAGATCACCCTGAGGGGTGGACTAAACAAGTGTGAACAGTCTATATTATGGACTTAACTGAATATGGACAGCTACATGCAGGTTACAAAAGAGAGGTTACCTTCAATATCACAGTGTAGTTAGTGGGACAGGGTCAATTATGTAACAGGGAATAGCCATTGACATCATGCTCCAGCCTGCTTCCAAACTCCATGATGGGTAGTCCCCAGGCAGAATGGCCATGCCCCCTAATAAGGCACAGGGAAGTGGAAAGAAGTTGCTCCTCTTAGGGGGAAACCAGACAATTTAAAAAAAGTAAGAAAAATATAAAACAGTATGTGGTTTACAATTAATACAATTTTATAAACTACACACAAACATTAACTTAATTTTAAAATGCATTACAGTTGTTCTGTAAGTAAACAAGTTCTTTGTGGTTTAGGGTAAAAAAAAAATGCTAAAGCTATGCCTATTTTCTTGGTCATGATAATGCAATAGGAAATTAGGATACTGAGGCCCACGGGTATGGGGTGTCCATTTGCCTGATTTCATGGGCTATATATATATACTGCATTTTACTTTAGAATAAAGCTGTGTCCATTTAACCTGCCTTTTTGATTTTGGGGTGAGGTGTAGTCCAATATCAGATTAAAGCCAAGTTTAATATAATTCCTGATATGTATCATGTCCATCATTTGCTAATGGGGAAGCAAACAAGTTTAGTTTGATAACATTATATAATAAAGTTTCTTCATAAATGTTTTTGTTTTCCGTTTTTTTTTTTTTTATGCATACATTTTAGAATTTGCTGCAAAATCTTTTAATTACTACTTCACTATTTCAATTACAATTTGAGGAAATTGGTCTCTTTTGTTTATTACACATATTCTGCAAATACCCAGAGTGTTCAATGCTTTTCTTTCTCACCCACTTTCTTCCTTGCCTTCTGAAATTCCTCTTTTTTTTTTTTTTTTTTTTTTTTATATATTTTTAAAATGTTTACAAAAGGTTACATACACATTGATCAATGCAGGGTTTTACAATTATTCACGTTGATGTTCAGCATCATATGGTTTGCAATGAACAGGTAGGTGATAAGGCACAAGAGTACAATTTATTACTTTTTTTACTGATGAAAAATTGTGATTCTGTTTTGCTAGGCCAGTGTTTTGCCCTCACAATAGTTCTTTCTCAGGACCTTAATGCTGAATTTACATATAAAGCTTTGATTATTTTCATCACCTCCAGCTCTATAGCCTCTACATTATAAGTAAGATTAAAATGTTCAATTTGTGTCGAAACATGTAATGGTTGTATTTCTTTTTTTGTAATTGCATTTCTTACCTATGAATGATTTCACCAGCAGTTGCAAACTGTCCATTTCTGTACTGCCTGGGGGCCTGAAACTCACTGCTTCCCATTTCAGTGTTTTCCGAGTTATATATAATTTATCATGTGTTGGTTTATATTACTAATAAGACAATACGGTATATTCACTGCATTTAATTTACTCCTTTAATTCACAAGGGCCCTATATTGAAAAGGAATACACTATAAAGTAAGTGCAAAATTGCATTTTTTCCAAGGCATTATCTGTAACCGATAATGCTGAAATATATTTTCTAAACCTTTTGGGAAAACACTATATAACCAACCTAATTTATGAGATGAAAATTGCTGGTTCCATGATTTTATATTCTTGACTGTGCATTTAGAATTATGTGTAGTAAACAAATATATAATAATGATCCATTTACAACTTAATTGCAAGTATAGTCCCTACATGAATAAGTAAAGCACTGAAGAAAATGGTATTTGGCATGTATTTTGTAAGGATTACATTTAATGCCAATACCTCACGAGACTTCAAATTATACCTAATAAAGCTAAACATGGTCCTAAAGAATGTATTAATAAATATCACTAATGATCTCAACTGAACATTTTTTTGGTACATTCTAATACTGAAATGCTAAAAAATGTAAATAATGATGAAAGTGGCTTTGGAGACAATTATACAGTCTATGTATCGATTTTGCCGACCATATTAATAGAATTGGCAGACTAGATGGGCCATCAAATCAATATCTAGCTAAGAACTTGACTCCATTTTAGCCCAACGATAGCCTTATGGTTACCAAACCATGCTTAACTCCGTAACTGTGTTTGACCCTATGCCTCCCAGTGTGAGACTGTACCACTTTTCTTACTACCCTTTCTGTACAGTTGTACTTTTCCCTACAATTTCCAACTTCAAAATGACCCTTTGTTCTTCCACTGGTCTTGTTTGGATACTCCTCTGAATTTTATAAAAAAAAAAAAAATAATAATAATAATAAAAAAATATATATAAAATATATATATACAGTCAGGTCCATAAATATTGGGACATCGACATAATTCTAATCTTTTTGGCTCTATACACCACCACAATGGATTTGAAATGAAACGAACAAGATGTGCTTTAACTGCAGACTTTTCAGCTTTAATTTGAGGGTATTTACACCCAAATCAGGTGAACGGTGTAGGAATTACAACAGTTTGTATATGTGCCTCCAACTTTTTAAGGGACCAAAAGTAATGGGACAAATTAACAGTCATAAAACAAACTTTCCCTTTTTAATACTTGGTTGCAAATCCTTTGCAGTCAATTACAGCCTGAAGTCTGGAACGCATAGACCACACCAGACGCTGGGTTTCATCCCTGGTGATGATCTGCCAGACCTCTATTGCAACTGTCTTCAGTTCCTGCTTGTTCCTGGGTCATTTTCCCTTCAGTTTTGTCTTCAGCAAGTGAAATACATGCTCAATCTGATTCAGATCAGGTGATTGACTTCGCCATTGCATAACATTCCACTTCTTTCCCTTAAAAAACTATTTGGTTGCTTTTGCAGTATGCTTCGGGTCATTGTCCATCTGCACTGTGAAGCACCGTCCAATGAGTTCTGAAGCATTTGGCTGAATATGAGCAGATAATATTGCCCGAAACACTTCAGAATTCACCCTGCTGCTATTGTCAGCAGTCACATCATCAATAAATACAAGAGAACCAGTTCCATTTGGAAAACTCTAATCTGGCCTTCCTGTTTTTAAGTTTACATCTTGTGGTGAACCCTCTGTATTCACTCTGGTGAAGTCTTCTCTTGATTGTTGACTTTGACACACATACACCTACCTCCTGGAGAGTGTTCTTGATCTGGCCAACTGTTGTGAAGGGTGTTTTCTTCACCAGGGAAATAATTCTTCAGTCATCCACCACAGTTTTTTTTCCGTGGTCTTCCGGGTCTTTTGGTGTTGCTGAGCTCACCGGTGCGTTCTTTCTTTTTAAGGATGTTCCAAACAGTTGATTTGGCCACACCTAATGTTTTTGCTATCTCTCTGATGGGTTTGTTTTGTTTTTTCAGCCTAATGATGGCTTGCTTCACTGATAGTGACAGCTCTTTGGATCTCATATTGAGGGTTGACAGCAACAAATGCAAATAGCACACTTGAAATGAACACTGGAGCTTGTATCTGCTCTTTGTAAATGGGATAATGAGGGAATAACACACACCTGGCCGTGGAACAGCTGAGCAGCCAATTGTCCCATTACTTTTGGTCCCTTAAAAAGTGGGAGGCTTGCAACTGCCACAATTTAAAAAAATGGGATGGCCACCAGCCTGAAACCCCAAACTAGCTTATTTCAGAATGAACACTCTCAGGAAACATCTTACATTTTTTTATACTGCCTAAATAGGTAGTTCACCACAACAAAAGCAGCTCTTAAATGAAAGAGTACCCTTATAGTGTAGTAGTGTGAGTGTATATATATTTTGAAGCTTGTCTTATTGCTACATGACCCCTTTTGTTAGCTGATGTAAGCTACTGAAACACAACGAGCAATGAATGTAAGTAATGCAGTGTTGAACTGCAGCTATAGTTTGATTGGCTCTTGAGCAGACTTGGCTAGCCAAAACTTTTACATTGAGTTTTCTCTTGTGCAAAAAAAAACTTCAGTTTAAGTGGAACTTGGCCTTTTTTTTTTCTTTTTTTTAAGTTGTAAAAATTGGAAATTTACAGAGCCTGTGGAAGTTCTTTATCGCCCTACAAATTTTTGAAGGCCATTTGTCCTTGACATCTGTCTATATCCTGTAGAGGATTACATTGGTGATCGTCCAGCTCCCAGTACAAAGATGTCCAAATTGGCTGAAAAATCTGTAATCACAGTTGGCATGACTAAAGCATCTTCACTTAGGAACAAGATATTGAAAGTCTACTGACATTAAATTCCAATACAATTATGTAGATACTGAGCCCATTTATTAGGCCCCCCTATATAATGCTGAATATTCTATATTTCATTTCTCAGTGCTTGTGTATGAGTCTACATATCTATTTTAGCATACTGAAATGTGGCCTTTTGGCTTATTGTACAACATTTGTATTTCAAATTTAAAAAACATTACCAGGATGACCACTGAGAAATCTCTTAAGGCACAGTCTGTATTCATTATGAATGACTATTAATAATGTATTACATTTGTGGATACCCTTTTAAAAGGGCAATTTCACTATTGTTTGTTGAAATGTTTGTCTTTCTTTTCTGTATTTTTTAAACTTTACCATAGACTAGTATCATTGTGCGCATAGATTCCTCGCCCCCTTCTTTAAGGGTGTGACATGTCAGTCTTTAAATATCTGACATATTTTCAGATATACTGCATATACACAAACTCCTTTAAAACTATGATACGGGATACAGAAAGAGCAAATGAGAAGTAGGAGTGGCACACTAGTCTGAATGGACTTGAGCAGAATAAAACCTAAACCTGAATTCTTCCGGAGTTGCTTGAATGGCTCCAGACATATTGTCTGTTATGAAGAGATCCGACATATTTCCTTCAAGTCACATGAAATATTAGATTAAAATTCAGTTACCTGTCATGTATTTTCTGTGTATTTATAATAATATCGCAAATGCCAATAGAATTATTTAGATCCATGGATCTTTAGGTATGATATAAAATTTCACATGATTCCAAATTATTTTATTTAAAACTTTTACTTAGTATTTATAACTGAACATGATTTAACTCAATTTTATTAAGCTAAAATTAACAAATGTTTTCAGTTTTTTTATTTTTTATTTTAAATTATCTTTTTTTATTCCACCAAGTTCTTTCAAGTTAAACTTCTGTAATAGAAAATATAGACTTACGTTGGTGTTCTGTAAGGAACATGAGAATCTGCTATTTACTTGCAGTTGACAGGAGTTTGCTCATAGATGTGAAAGGCTAATGAAATGAATGGGGTATCAACATTAGATCAAATAATCACCTATATAGTTGTCATACTGTGAGTTGTCGTCACGCTTTGCGAGCTTCACAAAGCAAGGCGAGCAGTTGAGGCACACGGGACTTAGACTGCAATGATCGCCAAAGATTGCACTGCGAGCCTCGCGAAGAGAGGCAAGCAGTTGAGGCACGCAGGACTTAGGCTGCAATAAGCTCAGAAGGCGCTCATTGCACTGCAAGCAGTGCAAAGAGGCAGCAGTTGAGGCATGTGGGAATTAGGCTGCAATGAACGCAGGCTGCAATTTGCGCCAAAGGCGCTCATTGCACTGTGAGCCGATGAAGCATGCGGGACCAAAGGCGCTCATTGCAGGGGTGGACATGTGGGACTTAGCTGCAATGAGGCCTCATTGCGAGGCCCCTGGACTTTGCGACAGACGCAAAATTACGGCCCGTATGACTTTGGACCCGAAGCACGTAGATGGACGGGGCTCGCAAAAATACGACTTTAACAGCCAACCACTGAAATGGAAAAGTCTGCAAAAACACACAAATATGCCTCAAATTACACACACGGCACAGGGGGAGGTTGCAAGGTAATTTGAAGTCTTTTTTAATGATCAAAAATCGCCAAAGCGGGGAAAAAAACATAAAAGTTCTGAAACCGGTTTAAAACGAGGATTGGCAAGGCCAGGCACGCAGAACTTAAAAAATACACAACGCCGAAGATAGTAACACTTAGACGAACAACGCCAGGCACGCAGGACTTAGTGTCTTCGCCGTTGTGTATTTTCTAAGTCCCGCGTGCCTGGCGTTGTTCGTGTGTCTGTTAGAAAATACATGACGGAGAAGACACGAACACACACGAACAACGCCAGGCACGCAGGAATTTGAAAATTAAAACCAACGGCAGTCAGCGCGAGCAACACAAATGGTGCTCTGAGGAGCAAAATCCTCACATTGTGTGGCAAACAGCATTGCCAGTCTTACAATTTTATTCCCGTCATTTTTTATGTGCAATTTCCTAGTATGTAAATAAGAATGATGTATCGGGACAGTCCCTGTAGACTAAGTCAGCCTGATATTTTACAGGAGAGTACTCCTTTTGACATCATGTTTTTATATATGCAACTAACTTGTAGATGGTGTGATCCCTAAATTAATTGAAAAATAGATATGGCAACATAAAAGTCATTGGTCCATCAAACCTGCCTTTTCTAACTACCTAAACAACTTTGGCTTAATAAATCTTCTGCATAGCCAAATGCATATACCAGGCTTACTTGAAATTCTTTATTGTATTACTCCATAGCACCTCACTTAGAAGGCTCATTATTCATAAATGTATTACCCGTGCATAAGAAAATAGTAAAATGCTCCGTGGAGAACAAAGAACACTTAAGGGTCACATGTGACACATTTTCTATAGCACATTTCCCAAAAGGATACTCTACTGGCTATATACCAGAAAAGTCTCCCATCGAATCAGTCATGTCTTCAACCTTTTTATTGACCTTGTCTGAGGTGCAGCTGAATTTGGTCTATAGTAAGTAAGATGACATATTTTACAGTGCTGATTTAGAGGTCCCCAGTTCCTACATGTAAATAATTTGTTAGAACTTTAAATGGTTTCAATATGGAGGACACTACTGGTACACATAAAAATATGTATGTTTTTTCAAGGAGAATGTTACACTGCAATTATTATTTTTTCATTTACTGTTTGATATCTTGTATTTAAGGAGTCCGCGGGAGGGGATATACAGTCTCCCCTAACACCAGAAAGCATCAATGGGACGGATGATGAAAGAACAACTCCAGAAGTGACGCAAAACTCTGAACCAAGGGCTGAACCTACGCAGAATGCATTGCCATTTACGCATAGGTACCAATTCAATTCACAAATCCTGATTAACTGATGCTTTTTATTGACTTGGTTAGACAGCATTACATGTTCGATTGAAAGATCTCAGCATCTGTTGACAGGAACATATGATTGAAATTATGCAAGCACCACAGAAAGACACACAAAGCATATGTAACAAACCTCTTTGTCAGCAAAGCTGATTTAATTTTCTCTATATGGCAGTAAGTCTTTGGAGAGCTCTTGCTTGCTGAGAAGTTTTTATCGGGTGCTTTTATTACTCCAGGGTTACAGGGAATTGCCAGAAAAAATAAATGTCAACTTTTAGCATGTCCATTTCCTGGAACTACCCTGAGAATGACATTCTGTCATAAATATTTATGGACATTTTATAGGCAAGTATCTTCTTGTTTGTTTCTGCACTTCATACAATGCTTCCGAAACCCATCAAATGATCCATGTAGCAAGTCAGGAAGGACAAGTCGTTACTTTTTTCTTAATTTTGGGGGGGTTTTAAACGCATATATTTATAAACGTTTTTCCATAAGAAGATGCAAAAACACATCTTGATAGTCTATCAGTGACCACATTCTAGCATGACTCCAAGCACAATTAATAGGACCCAAAGGAAAATGGGTTGGCTGATACAGTATGGAGATGGATATTTTACCTACATAATGACAAAAGTGAGCTGAAACTTTCAGATGGTTAGCAATTCATTGAACAAAGCTACTGACCTTGACTTGTTGATAGATTGACTGAGTTCCCCATTCTGTTGACTGCTGCGATGTTTGGGGCATTTTTATTAAAGGACCACTGATGATATCAATTATGCTCTGCACCATTATTTTTCACTTTTGAAATTACTGCGGATTCAATGGAGTTAGTCATTGTAGTCTGGTTATAGAGTGCTTAAATACCTCACTGAATTGCATCTATAATGAGGCTGCACCATTTTTTTATTCAAATTCAGGTTGTTGCTCAAATAGAGAACAGTTATAAAATAAGATGCTACTATATGCTCTACAGATCATTTATAGTCCCATGCAGTCTTTTCCCTGATGATCATCTTGCAGAACATCAGTTTCCCCAATAGGAAATACTTTGCGGCAGCTTGTCTCTTCTAGGGTCTGTCTCACATGAAACAGTGGCCAAGCGTCCACCCTCATTATCTATGCATCTGCTTGTCTGAAGACTTCATGGCTGCCTGTAAATCCATTTTAAAAATGTAAGCCACTTTGACATTTTGATGGTGCACTGCATTTTAGTGATTCCCCTCTACCTTCAAGTAGTGTTATTGAAATATAATGGTAATTATTTAACTTTCACAATGTTTGCTTAGACACATTGGGGTGGCACAAATAATTTAAAGGGTCGCTGATGCCTTTTAACTAGTAAAGATCAATAGAAAGCTTCTTTTTTTTTTTTTTTTTCTTGTAATTCCTTTTGTGAAAAAATCTACACTAAAAACTGCTGGTTTGTTTCCCAAGCTTTAGGCACATCTCATGGGGCTTGGTCAGTAACATTTTGCAGTAAATAGCCCACTGCAAGGAAATGATGGGAGGAGCTCCAGCCTAAAGAAGTGATCTTCACTAGTTAAAAGTTATCAATTACAGTGGCCCTTCAAAAGCTATTCTGGGCCTGAATTTCACAGCCTGTTTGGAGAAAATAAAAATATCGACACTTTCTGATTTTATATTGATTGCTAAGATTCAAACTTTTTTACAAAAAAACAAAACAACCCCCCCCCCCCCCCCCCCCCAACAATTAATTTCAGTATTTGGCACACATGTACAACACTTTTTGCCTCTGATGTTCTTCGAATTTATTTATTTAGTTTTCTATTCTAATGTTTGATCTTTGCAAAATGTCAATGCTAAACTTACTAACTTTTACTAAACGTTTTGAATAAGATATTGCATGTACATTTATTTTTAGAGCTTTTTTAAAAAAAATGAAATGTATTTTCTGTAATTGATGTTTGTATTAATTGGGCAATATCTGAGCTCAAACATTTTCCTTTATCCTATTTGGCTAGGTTCACCAAGGTGAAAAATTTGAATCTAGTGAGAGACTACTCCAACTTCTTTCTAACTTGAACTCTTAACTATGAACTCTCATAGGACAACTCTTTTATGGAGATATTGCTCTATAAACTCTAAGTGGCTGGATTCATTTAGGGTCTTAGGGTGTGCAGCTTTTGGTATATCAAGCTTCACGGTATAGAGCTCCTGAAAGAGAGCTATGAGCATGAGAAGCACAACACTATTTTGATGACCACAAAGTGAATATTTCCCTTACTGATAACAAATATTTATAAATAATGGGGAAAATTCTTATTTTTAAATAGTGGTGAAAATGCTTATTTACTAGGTTAATAGACTATGGCCCCTATTAAATTCCAAGCCAGCAGTTGCATTCATACAGCCCGTAAGTCTGCAGGCTTCAAATTTGCAACTGTTACAGAGCGATTAAATTGAACAAGCCCGCAGCTACCTAACCGAAAGCCAAAACCGTAAACCATGTAACCATAAGTAGCATTTCAGGGCATGATCATGCTCAATTAAGCAAGCCTGTAACTAACGATTTATAAACAGCCAATAGTAATTGAGACTGTCATCATGACGTCCGTAAAATATAAAAATTAAATTGCATTCAATTTAGGGTTTAGAAGTCCGATTTGTGATCAGACTCGCAACCCAGAAATGTTGCAGTATAAAAATAAAAAAAATCAATAAATCTACTATTCTAGTCCATGCAAGTTCAATGATATGTATAAACCCATTGATTGCCGGGATCGATATAACACAGAAATAACACATAAAAAATAAATAAAAAAATTGCAGATTTGCGAGCTTGACACTTGTGCAATTAACTCTAATGTCTATCATCACTTTCCCCATCATTTAAAGTGCAGTATTTATTTTTTTTATTTACATTTACAGTGCTACGAACAAGTGTTTAACCCCTTTGCGGGTCCTCTCTAGTACTTGTAAGATTTTTTGCTACATTTGCCATTTACGTGTGTGAAAACAATTGCGGGCTTGAGGAATTGTAGCAATTTAATAGTGATTTGCAATTTTAACGATTGCAGGCTTAGCTGGGTCAGAGTTATGATTTTGACAACAGCAGGGAGGATTTTCAGCTTGTAACCTGCAGATCAATTGTGGGTAGCTAAAAGAGGCCAATTTAATAGCAGTAATTTTTGCGGGCTACAGTACCTACAATTTGGACAATTTAATAGGGGCCTATTTTCTTAACTTATTCTGTTATAAAGTTAACTCAACTTCTATGACAATATAAATATTCAACTCTGAATATTTATAATTATTTTAGTTAAAATGATGCGTTCTAACAAAAATGTCACAGCAAATCGCATATAAAATTAGGAAATAAATTATAACCCATTGCTCAAAGAACCACTGTAGGCTCAACAGTGTGCACTTTTATGCAACTATTTCTGATAAAGGACTTTTTTCTTTTTTAGGGTTAAGAATGCATGTATAAATAGACAAACTTCTCACCTTGGTGTAGAGGCCTTTTGTGTCTTGTTTGTGCAGGAAAGGGGACTACTAATGTTGTACTGTGACGGGTTATAAAATGAACATGTCCTTATTTATACACAGTAGCATGACTATGAAGCAAAGTGTTTTTAAAATCCTGTTTGCTTTACAGAACTATTGCAAATGCAAAAAAAAAACTATTGTTAAACAGTTTATGTAGATTTTACTACTAATAGAGGATTTGTGGTGCCTTGATTTGTATTTTTAACATTTTAGCATTTTTTAAGAAGCAACATTTATCTGCAGACACAACCAATACAAAGTTAAGACCACAAGAGTCTTCTTTTCAGATGGAGCAAAGATTTGTTACTCTGCTCCTATGCATATTTTATACACATTACGAGTACACTGTAGTGGTATAGGTGTTGGTGTTGTTGTTGTTGTGGTCATTTTTGTTGTGGTCATTTTTGTTGTGGTCGTTTTTGTTGTTGTGTTTGTTTGTTTTTGTTGTGTTTGGTTGTTTTTGTTGTGTTTGTTTGTTTTTGTTGTTGTGTTTGTTTGTTTTTGTTGTTTTTGGTGTGAATTTTTATTAAGAATATATTATACCTGTGTGTGTTTATATAGATTTACTTTTATATACTTTATTTTATTAAGATTTGTTTTAAAGGCTTTGGTTTTACTGCCTAAAATTAAACAAATCCTATCTGCTAATTCTTGATATCCTGGCTGTGCAGTGTCTCATACTAACCAACCAACAACGCATTAGTTTATTTCGATATTGACAAGTAGTCTGAGCGCCTACCATCTTTTCCAAGGATTTACTACACAAATATAAAGACAATGCTCATTTCCGCATAAATAGAGGAAACAAAAGGATAGACTGTCTCTATACCTGCAGAAATTCTAAAAGAAAACATTGCTTTTTATTCAGTTTAATTTATGGTAGTATTTTGTCTATTTCCTAAAATCCCTCGTACTGAATATAACCCACTCCCGTAAAAGAAAATGTGACAAATCCGATGAAGTAAAGAAGTGCCAAAGCATAATACAAATTATTTATAAACTGTTTATCAGATGCATTCAGAAGCCATAGTGACAGAGGAGAATCCGTTGCATAAGCAAACATTTTTATTTTCATAAAATAAACAAATGTACTTGAATGCAGTGTTACTATTGGTTAGTATGAGGTGCCTATGTAAGCAGCTTTAATGGTGTGGAAATCAATTTTATTAAAGAATGACGTAATGTGTGTTTCTGACATAAGCAGTATGTGTTCGATTAAAAAAAAAAAAAAAAAAAAGGTAAATACAGGGAAACTTCCATATACATTTTAATGTTTTTTTGATGGTTTTATTTGGTTACATTCAGTAGAATTGATTTTTGGTGCGACAGGGTGGGATGAGAGTACAATGTGTCTAGTAATTTATCTTCTGAGAAATATTGTTACAATTTCACGTACATTTGAGAAATTGAATTTATTTTCAGTGCATTTTTATTTCCAATAACTTTTTTCATATTACACATTGCTTTTTTAAAAAAAAAAATAATATTACTTTTTTAAGCTTTGATATTTATTTTTAAAACATATAGTTGTATTTCTGTTGTTGTTAACCTTGCCTTAATGCCCTTCCTATAGCTGTAGCTTTGTTATAATGCAGTCTGGCCCTAATGCTGCTAATTTAATGGTCTGTGTCACCTATAGTTGAAGCTGAACATTTTACCTCTACAGTCTGTCTGTATTTATTTGAGATGTTTAACTTTAACTGATTATTATTAATGAGTTCTCTGTTGCCAGGCATTAGCCTTTAGAGCGTCTATTGGAAATCTTGGTAAGTGCTTCCACTTGTCAGAGCAATATAGATGTGGTTCATATAAGATTATATGGTAAACTGTTCCAAAAATCTTGTAGGTTTTATAGTATGTAAACAGTCAGAAGCAATTAATTAGTGGAAATAGCCTGCCAAAAAGTACACCTACTTATGCTGCTATGTCTGTTCTTATGTATCGGGGATTCGTTTATTGTGTTTCTGCATCATACTACAGATGTAGATCAATCGCAAGCCTTTTCAATACTAAACTTCATCCAGAGTCTACATGCAAAGCAATAACTTTTACAAATTGCACAATAGAAATGGCCCTATATTATTAATTTATACACACTTAAAATAACTCTTAATATTGCCACATATGCTGTTCGCAACTTGCAATCTGATTACAAGTTTCTCGCCCACAATCCCTATAGGCCAGCCAAAGCCACGAGAGTTCCTTAGAACTCCATTGGTTTTAGCACAGCTTGAATATTACGAGCGCTAACTAATTAAACTTACACAAAATAGATATTCTGTCCAAAATATTAGTACTAAATAGGACTTTCAAGGGCTTTTTCAAACACTTCTTATAGCTGTAGCTGCAATAAAACACACAATACTGTACTTTCAAAACATGGAAAGACTTTAGAATTAATTGCAGAACAGTCTCAAATTATGCAATTAAAATATATATATATATATATATATATATATATATATATATATATATATATATATATATATATATATATATATATATATATATATTAATGCATATCAGGAAACCCACATGGACTAGAAGAGAGGATCTAATGCATTTTATGGAGTGCTAGATTGCTTGATTGCGAGCCCGATCAGCAAATATTAGTTATTGGCACTAATTAAATATTAGCCTCAGATTGCAGATTACGCTTTACTGACACCATGATGACGGTCTCATTTATTATTGGCTGTGTCCAAGAAGTAAATTAGGAGCTTGCATACATATTGTCAGATCATATGATAATGCCGCCTGAAATAATACTTAAAAAGGTGGGGTTTACCAGTTTAGGCTTAAGGAGGTAAATTGCGGGCTTGAGTCAATAGAATCTAAACATTTAGAGAGAGAAAACACCCACAACCAAAATTACGGGTTAGAGGCATTTGCGAGCTTCTAATAGAACAGGGCTCATAATCTATTTTATAGTCCTAATAATTTCTGGTTGTGCAAGGGTTTAATATTCGACACAAGCCACTAGGGCAACTCCCAAGTGATTAACTTTCTTTTGGCTAGAAAACTTAACGTTTAATTAAAAGTTTTAACATGGATGAATGTGGAGAGTGTGTTCTGTGATGAACTAATTATATGTTGATCTTTGATCTAATCTGCAAAGTGGTAGTCACTGTTGCCTTTTTTGTACTGTATCTGACTACAGTTTGGGACTTTATTTTTACACATTCTTTGAAAGGGTGGTTCCACAACTTTTTTTTTTTGGGTATCACTCCAACTTGCTGATGTTATTAGTGAACCAATGTTGTTATATAAAGTACATTCTGCATTCTTCTATGGCACAGTGCATTATATATTATAACAATACAATATAGTATCTAGGTACTTCTTCTGTAGATATTTATGCATTTTTCTTTTGTTCAGTTATTATGTGTTTGATATTTTTAGTAACTGGTTGTTCTGGGACCACCTCCGTAGAGGTCATGCACCACTGGCCAACCATCGACAATAGTTTGGAAACCACTGTTATAACCTATCCGTATCTATGATCTGCTGCATCTATTTAGGAAGATTTTTATTTCAGACATTATAATTTAATGAATATTGATTTTACATACTTAATGGATATACTATAAAGTTCATTATCTGGAATGTCTCACAATGGTATGAGCACAGGAAAGTGTTCAGTAATCAGAAAAATAAATCATTCAGTCTCTGTGGAAAGTATTATACCAGATATTGTACATATGTTGACATTTTCAATAACATAATGTTTTTTAACTTTAAAACTGTAGTCAAAGTTTGTGCAGTGAGTAAATACAAGATAATATACTAATGAAGCTTTTTGTTTTATTGTGCTTACAGAAACTTGTTTTGTAGCAAAGTGTATTATTACTGAGATTGAAAATCTGAGCAGAGGGACACACTCACTTCACATTTGTCATATTTGTGTCTAATATTGTAGTTATGCTAAATCCTTGTATAATTATTTCATTGATGCAAGGGGGCTTCAGATACATTTATATATATATATGTATATGTATATATATATATATATATATATATATATATATATATATATATATATATATATATATATATATATATATATATATATATATATATATATATACATACATACTCTAAAGAAGTAAAGTGCCCACTGGGTGAGATGAGAATTTTTCACTGGATTTTAGTTTGAAGACTACAAAACAGATTTCCACATTTTGGTACATGTTAATTTGATGTTTCATTTCTGTATGGTCTCGGATGGTGTATTACTTACCATTGTGTAACATGATGCATATTTGGTGCTGTAATTATGCATTCCAACCTCCTTTGTACTAGGTTTATGCAACACAGTTTTATGCAAAATTGCATATTGTTTGATTTTCTCCTATTGTTTTGGTGTAGAAGTAATAAATATTTATATTGCCTCCTATTTGTAGGTTATTAAACTTCAGTAATACAAATTTTAATACTTTTTTTAGTGTTTCTCTTATTTAATGTCTGCACTTGGAATAATTTAAAGCTATCCTACACTAATGAATATCTCACAGCAGGGGTAGTCCATTAATTTTTCCAGAATCACCAAGTTGTTTGAGGAAATTAAGTCCAGGTTTGAAGTCCATATTTTTATGGAGGTTAGTAATTTTAGTACGGTAATTTGTTGGAATGAGTAAATTATTTATCAGAAAATTATTTTGGGTTCTTGCCTTATAAACCACAAAGTGGTTAATATGATGCAGAAATAGTTAAGTAGAGAAGAGCAAAAGGCAAGAAACAGAAACTCTGAACTAGGAAGAACACAAACAGAAATATGATTCCTACTCACACCTTCTGACTCTCATTCAGCAATCACAGCCTCACATGTAATCTTGCACTTGTAGGCATATGTCCCAAAAAAGCAATCCACCACTTCAAGATTGCTAGTTCTTCTATCAAGGTTAACTCAGTCTATTTTTGCAAATGGGCGGCTCTGGCTTTGGTGGAAACGTAGGTAATGAACACAATTTAGCTAGCAACGTATTCATTTCAATAATGCAGTGGAGGTCCAGAAGAAAATGTCAGAGGTTCCTGATTCAGAGTCAGGTCTGCCTGTTGACTACCACTGTCTACCAAGAGAAAAGGTGGATTTTGCATACACATAATCCATGGTAGAGATTTGCAAGCCTGGGGTTAGATTTTTTTTCGAATTGGACGATTTTGATTGATAAATATTAAAAGGCTGCTGTTCATGTACAGTATAAAATGAGCTTCTGTAAAGGGAAGCAAGCAACCAACTGTACAATCCATACCACACAGCCTTGCACTGACACCCTGTAGATACAATACATCTTACTACATTTCTGGTTGTACTTTTATTAGGAACTGTGATTTCTCTGTCCCTGCACATATCCAAAAAGCTCATTTTTCCTGTCTCCTCCTACCTTGGTCCAAGCCACTTTGTTTTTCCTCTATATTTTTTACTAAACATCTTAATATAAATATGTGCTCCTTGTTCTTATAGGCCACATCCCCTGATATGCTCTGGGATGAATATACTTTTAATTTCCTAAATTCATTTACTACCTTGATAACCACTGGAATAAATGTAGAACTAAACTAACAATACACTCTCTAAACACAAACTTAATTTATTTGATAGGGGTATCTTGAATTAAAAGTTTCACATTGTTTCAGCTAATACTTTTGAGATGTCTGCATTTTCACCTTCCTGCCACCTCCCATCCACCTATCCACCTATCCATCTTTCATATCGGGTTTTCTTTCTGCAGTTTTATATATATTTTCCCACAGAGGACCGGCATGAACATCATAATCACGTCACGATTACTGATTTTTTACAGTAACCGAATATTCTTTTTACCATGAAATAATGAGTTTTGACTTCAAAACCAAGCAAGCAAACACAATCTCACCTCATTTCAAGTAACTCATCTGTGTTTTTGTAGAAGAGAAGTGGTCATGTTGCAAGAATAAAGTCACTACAGTTCCCATCATAATCATAATATAAAAAATTGAGAACTCTGTTTTGCTTGAAAAGTTAATGGTGGTCAGCCACTGATGTATAAATTATTGATTTTTATATATCATAGTTGTACAAAGTATTTACCTATAATAAATATTCTATTTATTACCATATGCAATACTACTGCATATACTTTATTTTTATTGAATTGAGTTATTTTACGTGTCACTTCATTGTTCCAAGTCGCACCCTTCCACGTCCACACACCTGAGCTACAATTTTGTCAACATACTTTATGGAATAAATGGAAATAAATACTTTCAATATAGGTTTGTCTTACTTTCTAATTAATAAAATAATGGAACACTTTGTATATATTGTTTTAATAAAGAGGATTATGTTTAAACCAAGTCTGGTTTTTATCATGAGTCCATTTCACAGGAGTTCCTTAAGGAGTTTACGAATGTTAGAATTTACACCCTTTTTTTCCCATTAGTATAGTTGCATACTTATGTAAAAATTAACCAAAAATTAAATAATTAATTTATCATTTCTACAAGTAATAAGTTATTTTGGACAAATCAATAAACAAACATATGAATACGTTTATAATTAAAAGATATATTTTACATAAATCAAGATACAGTTACACAATGGGTTTTAGCCAAAACAGATAACAGACAAGAAGTGTTAAGGCAATATTTACAAATATAATACTGATATGAATTCTACATTATGTAATATAGAGATACAGGATAATACCACTTGTGGTCAGTTTTGGAAGTTCAGCCTCCATCAGGTTCTCTTTGGTCAGGATCAGGCTCTGCTCAGCTGGGCTCATCTGGCACACTTCTCTCTGGACTGCATGAAGGCTCCTTCAACCTGGGCCAGCCGGTGCTTGTACTGGGTGCCTGTGCTGGTTTCCATCTCTTCCATAGATTCTTGGCTTTTTATATCATATTGTAGCTCATGACCCACCCTCTCTACACATCATACATGGCTAGAAGTTGAAATTAGACTGTTGGTTTCTATACAGGTGGTAACATTACACTCATATACACCCATCTAGAGTCTTGTACACTTAAGACTTGCTGTTTTTACTGTAAATAAGACCTTTGTGATTCTCTGAGTTATTTTAAACAGGGCTACTCACACCTGTTCTTCCCACACACAGACCTAATTTTTAGCTAATTACACACGCATAAAGCTAGCTAATTTATATATATATATATATATATATATATATATATATATATATATATATATATATATATATATTTGTGGGAATAATAAAAAGACTTGAGGTCTAATGTCTTGATACAAACACACAATTGTTATGACAAATTGTTAACACTAGATTTCTTACAGTTGTATATAATAAGTTATATTTATAAAAGTCATGTTAAAAGTTGTCTGTATATAAGCCATATTTTTACAGTCCCCACCTAGAAAGTGAAATTATTTTATTAAAAAAAATGAGCTCTCTCAAATAATACAAATAAATATGGCTTATTTTGTGTAGACCCAATGGCCCTCATTAAATTGCAATTTGGCCAATTTAATAGGGGTCTAAATAAGCACATAACATATATTTTTAACAGAGGTTTT
Organism: Discoglossus pictus; assembly: GCA_027410445.1. Lineage (NCBI taxonomy): Eukaryota > Metazoa > Chordata > Amphibia > Anura > Alytidae > Discoglossus > Discoglossus pictus. The sequence continues at coordinate 503,013,299 of CM050163.1, read as the reverse complement.
TAGTTAGTAAGCATCTATCCAAAAGCAAGGTTTTCACTAACTAAAAACTTATTTAAAAAAAATATGCTATGTGCTTATTTAGACCCCTATTCAATTGGCCAAATCGCAATTGAATGAGGGCCAATGTGTGTATGCTATTTCAAAGTAATACAGTTCACTGAGACAAAAATGATCTGATAACAACCAATACTTTCTACTAAATTTATGGTTATGTGAGGCAAATTTGGAATAATTATTTATGCACTCACAGTATGCATTTTATAATATTTATACTCCTGTGGCTACTGTGTGCAAAAATCACATCACCCTCCCATAACTACTGTAGCTTCATTCACAAGACAAGTCTGTTTTACACTTCCATACCAACTTCTGTGTGCCACTTTCCTACTTCCACAATGATGTCCTATATGTGACCCTTGCTGGATCTTATTGCGAGCTTCGTGTTATACCTAGCTGGCTTGCTAGCTTGCTTAAGACTTATGCTATCTTTAATACTGTGTATTGTGTGTATTGAAGCCACTCCGCAAAGGACACTTTTATTGTAAGCACGTGTGGAAAGAAAAAGTGTGTAGGTGATTGTAGCACCTTATTATGTACTTTAGTGAAAACATTAAATGTGACTCGGTATTCACTCAGGAAATGGAAAATGTGTGTGATAAACCGGGATCTCTCTGTAGCTTCAGGAAATTATAAGGCCTACAGCTACACGTAAAGCATGCAGCAGGATCTCAATGGAATCCCTATGGTTGTTCGTCTCACTCGTGTCTCAATACCTCCATATTACTTCCAAGTCTGGCTTTCTAGAACAAGAGATACAAGATAATAAAAATAACAAATCAAAATAACGTAACATTCCAACCATTCCTAAATTAGGGTGATCTAATTCTAAAATGGTTTGTGTCCCTAACCGAGATAAACACATTAAAACAAGAGCTAAACAAATGACTGACCAATGGGTTATCCTACTAAACGTATTATTTGCAGTACTAAATATTTTCATATCAGTATTGTATATTTACATTTATATTCACGTAGCTACAGAATGTACTAGTTCTGAAACTATATGAATACTGGTGATGTTCCTTTGTGTGCCTCACCTCCTTCAGAAACATTAAAAAAAAAAAAAATGTTTAAAAAAAAAAAAATCCAGATTGAATGATTCTTTTATAGTTTAAAAACTCTCTGTCCCATTTCTTATTCCCCACTTAGAGAGCGAATTAATTTCCAAATAATGAGCTCTCTTAATTGTAAACCTTTGATTTTATGCGGCATAATAAAATAAGTCCCATTATTATGATGACAGACTGAACGTACCATCAAAAGAAAGGATACCATGCAATCCGCATAAAAATATTTTAAACACTTGCTGCCATTACAAGAAAAATTAGGCTTTAAAAACACAAAAATAAGAGTGTATAACTGCTTCTCAAAAATCACAGTTAAAATGCTCATTTACATGTACAGTCCTCATTGTGGCAACAGGTAAAAAAAAAAAATGAAGTAAGATTTACTCAGCAAAAAAAAAAAATGTTAGCTGACAGTGCTGGCATTTTAAAATATGTGTAAAAATAATACACAAAAACTATAATTTTGAATTTTTCCCGCCCCCAGTGTATTTAAAAAAGATAAAAAATAAAAATATAGAGGCTTGTCCTTAAAAATAAAAAAAATAAAAGCAAAGGTCCTCTATTATATATTTAGAAAAAACCTGTAGAAGAAATTAGGAAAGGTCATTTACTGGATCTCCTTTCCTTCCTTTTTCATTTGCCCATTTCTGTCTTACTGTAAAAATAAAACTTGATAATCAGTTTGTCAGGAAAGATTGATAAGTAAATCATTTTCTGCACTATAGTTTGATTTACACTGATTCAGGGTCTAATCTTCTAGCTTCTAAATTTTTCTTGAACACATCTCTTTCCTGTTTTAGTGTAAAATGCTCAGCTCTGAGCAATTCATTTTGAGATTTCAGAACATGATATGGAATAAATGGAGTATTTTTTATTTATTTTAGCTCTACTATTTGCTCCCCACCTGGTTTGATTCTGGCTATTTTCAATCTTCTGTGTCCATCTGTTATTATTGGGCCTTTTGCTTGAATTAGGGGTGAAATTTAACATGTTTTTACAGTTTCTGAAAACATAACCTAATTGTACACAAGCATAGCAAGAAACACTATCTGCCTTAGAAACTAAATGTGTATGGGGTGGGGTGGTCTTAACTACACAAATTATGACACTATTCCGATTTCACTCTCTTAAAAAGTTCTCTGGTCTCTTTAGGTAGTTTAACATTTTTAAGAAGTGATTTTTGGCAGATACTGTCAACCCAACAAATTTAATAATTTTAGGCAGACTTCTTTTTAGTAAGGACTTCTCATAAATGTGATCATTCTGATTAGCCTCAGTATCAGAAGGGAGTGTGAGTTTATACATTATGAATAATCTCTCACTATATTCTTGTACAGATTCTCCCATCTTCTGAGTACAATTACCAAACACAGAATGGTGATCCAATTCATCTATACCCAGGATATTTAAAATCTCTTTAACCAAATGCTCTTTAGATCGAGGCTCTGCAAAAACATCAGAAGGCAAGCTAGATTTTAAGGATTGATCTAAAGAAGCCATAATCACAGCAAATGCATCAGTCTCAGTTAAATTTGCATTACATTTTGAAAACTTTTCATTTCTTATCATGATTTCAACAGGATCATCATGAAAACCTATACAACCAAGTGTTTTGCTCAGGACTGAATTTCACTAATAGAAAGAGATCTATTCACAGTAGTTTCAGAAATGAACCTGCCCATGTGCTCCTCTCTTGAGCTCAGTAAAAACTGGGGCCATTTTGAAAAAAATCATCTTCACTTTTCTTAAAAACATTGCAGTCCACTTTCTGGACCTCTGTCTCTTTACATTCTGCTAAACATTGACTATAATCAGTGTCCTTTTTAAAAGAAATCAAACATCTTATTGCACTTTCTGCATCTATCAATCTATCCACAAGTTCATTATTTTTACTATGTAGTTGCTTATTTTCTTGCAATGTCTTCTGATTATCTAAACCCAAAGCAGATGCTGTAGTGGCCGTTACCGTAAGTGTTTCTAAAGCAGTAGTTAGCTCACACACTTTAGTCTCTAAAGCTTGATTCTGCACACATAAATGTTTATATTGTTCTGCAATCCAATGGCTAATTCTACATGATTCTGCGCATTTGACCTGGGGTCAGAAGTATTCACCATAGCTCTAATTATAGCATCAGAGTTTTCGACATTAGCAATCTTTTTCAATAAGCCCTCCATTATTGGATAACAAAACAATACAATTTTAAAAGTGCAGAAAAGCAAACATGTAAGAGTAAACAAAACCTGCTTTAGAATCCTGTATCTACCACAGCCAAACGTACCACACAAAAACGTTTCTACAACTTTTTATATCTACAGCACACAATAGGAAAATAGTACATTCATTTATGCAAAATATTATACTTATTAATATGCTTGATTATTACATTAATGTCCTCCTGCCTGGCTCGCCAACTGTAAGAAATTAACCAAAAATTAAATAATTAATGTATAATTTCTACAAGTAATAAGTTCTTTTGGACAAATCAATAAACTAACATATGAATAAGTTTATAATTGAAAGATATATTTTACATAAATCAAGATACAGTTACACAATGGGTTTTAGACAAAACACATAACAGACAAGAAGTATTAAGGCAATATTTACAAATATAATACTGATATGAATTCTACATTATGTAATATAAAGATACAGGATAATACCACTTGTGGTCAGTTTTGGAAGTTCAGCCTCCATCAGGTTCTCTTTGGTCAGGATCAGGCTCTGCTCAGCTGGGCTCATCTGGCACACTTCTCTCTGGACTGCATGAAGGCTCCTTCAACCTGGGCCAGCCGGTGCTTGTACTGGGTGCCTGTGCTGGTTTCCATGTCTTCCATAGATTCTTGGCTTTTTATATCATATTGTAGCTCATGCCCCACCCTCTCTATACATCATGCATGGCTATAAGTTGAAATTAGACTGTTGGTTTCTTTACAGGTGGTAACATTACACTCATATACACCCATCTAGAGTCTTGTATTCAGCTGTCTAAAAATGTACACTTAAGACTTGCTGTTTTTACATTAAATAAGACCTTTGTGATTCTCTGAGTTCTTTTTAGCGGGGCTACTCACACCTGTTGTCTTTCCCCCACACAGACTTGGTTTTTAGCTAATTACATACACATAAAGCTAGCTAATTTATACACACACATATATAATATATATATATATATATATATATATATTTTTTTTTTTTGTGGGAATAATAAAAAGACTTGAGGTCTAAAGTCTTGATACAAACATACAATTGTTATAACAAATTATTAACACTAGATTTCTTACAGTTTTATATAATAAGTTATATTTATAAAAGTCATGTTAAAAGTTGCCTGTATATAAGACATAGTTTTACACTTACATGTAATTATGTATTTTTTTTTTATAAGAGCGGGGTGTTTTTTATTTTATGTTGTTTTTTTTTTGCACTGTAGAAAAACATGCAATGATTATGATAATGCAAGGACTCACACCAATGTTAAAAATATGCAGTACGTTATTAAGCCAGTTTTATCCTACATTTCAGTATCTAATAGTTTTTCACAGGAAGTATATACTTGTCTTATAGATGCAGTATCTTTTACCGAAGGCATAGACCCTTTTTTCTGTGTATACAGCTTTATTCACACTGGTAAAGCATAAGTAGGGATATACAAATTGTGAGAATTTCATACAATCCGATAGGTTGATGAGGAGGATTGAGAGAAGGGATAAACTGTGAAGTCTGTGTTCAATAAGGGGATAAAGGAAGGGACAGAGTGAACCAAAGTCCTTGTTATATACTGAATCGGTAGTGTATAGATTACATGTACGCATAATCCCTGATACAACAGGACTGGGAAACTAGAATGATTATTAGATGAAGTCTGACTCTTGAGATGTTGAGCAATAGGAATAGGTAACTGGCTGTTGGTGAAGAAAGCAAAGGTGGTATGGACTGTAGACAGGGGCGTTTATCACCAAAAAAAAAAATACATTTTGTTGCTTAACACTTTACGTTTTTAAGGATCACGGCAGATTAGGAGAGCTATACATGTTTGCAACAAACTTCATTAACTGATGCACGTGCATAAAGTAATTGAAAAGAAAACATATTCATTTTAGCAGACTTTGCTAGTGTGAGGTGGCTGCCATGACCACTAAAACTTAATTTAAAAAGCCATAAGGGGAAATACAGAGCTGGGTTACAAGGTTATGTCTGCCTGTCCTCAAATCACCTCAATCAATAAAACTGGTGGAACGCGCTCCCCAGGAACAGTAGAAAACACAAACATGAAATGCCTCATGGACAAGCAGAAGCTGACACAAGAATGAGTTTAGCTAACATTGCTTTTATGCATGGCTCTTCCAGCTATTTAAGATGTTTTTTTAATGTCCCATACGTCACAAACATATTAAGGGTTTCCTCTAACTATAGTGATGCTAATACAATATTCTTACACATGTCAGGGATTAGTAACAGCCTTCTATTTAGGTCAACATGGTTAAATGTTTTAATTTGAATAACACAACTATTATAACAGAATACAGGTAAAGAGTATATAAGGAATACAACATATAATAAGGGAAGTGGATGTGATTATTCCACAACTGTCCAGTTGAATTATACACCTTTACTATGGTTATAGCATATTGCAGTGGAAAATGTTGTGCACTTATGTTTTAAAGAACCCAATCAAAACTGTTCTCCTGGGCTTAGTTGCAATATTATAAACTAAAAATGGGAGAGAGAAAAAAAAACAGTTGCTGGTCTGTTTTTCCTGATGGGGATTTTCATGTCTAATGATGGTGTATCTGTATTAAATCTCATATTGCTGAGAAGTGAGAACGCCTCATCTCCACCAAAATGAGTAAAGAAGAATAGCAAAGAAGAACTAAATTAATGTAAATATATTTTCTATTGACACCGTGTGATTGCATGTCAGTGGTGCTGAAGGGCAAAGCAGAACATCACAGAAGGACCAGCCAGTCCTAATACCAAGACAGAATGAAGGAGAGTGAAGACTTACTTCATTCACTGAGCTACTATTTTAATGGCGTCACCATCTCACTTTGCTCTTTATTATGCATTTTGAGTGTATGACATGAAAATGACCTCTGATATGGTCTCTCTGGCCTCACTAAGCTCTGGAGTGCTATGTGTACTCTCAAGCATGGTGTCTGCTGGCGACATGACTGTATACTGTTATTTGTATTTATTTATTTTTCTAACATTTGACCGGTAAATCCCATTATAATATGTTTACCTTAGTTCAAATACCAAACACAGTCTAATGTTATAAGTCTAAATGTTTAATAAAACTGTATTGCGCGTACTAGTTGCACCAGTGATGAAAACAAGGCACCCAGAACACTTGTCTGGTGAATCCAGCCAAGAGAAATCTAAGGATCAGGAGATCTCACTAACCTCACCTTGCCACCAGTTTGACCCCCCAAAAAAGTCACTGCTTAAAGATTATCTGTATGTGAAATGCTAGTTGTGGGGCATGGCCCATGGTTTATATACTATGTATTGGACTATACTGTCACCGCAAACAGTACACATAACATATATCCTGGCATAATTACAGTATTTTTTTAAAAAGTGAATTTAATATGTCAGTTATTCTTGTATGAGATACTGATTGTGTATATAAAGTAAAGATTTTCAGTCAGTAATCTGAACAGCTTCTATTCTATATATGAATATGGCCTGTTTTGACTGCTTCTACTTGCTCCATGTTTTAATCAAATATATATCTATAAATAATCAATATATGAGTCAATCACTTCTTCGGTCATCCTGATTGACTCACCTGTGCACAGAAAGGATATCTTCAAAGCCAGGCCTGGGTGTGGCCCTCTAGGACTGAGTTTGGACCCCCCTGCTTTAACCGATGATTAGTTAAACAAATTAATTTGTGGTAGTGGGTGTTTTTGCTGATCAGTATAGTGTATCATTGAAACAAACACATTTAAATGATTTAGAGAAACTGATTCCACAGCGACAATTCAGCTAGCCAGAAGCAGTGATGGGCAACTGGGAGTGGTACCTCAAGGCCGAGAAAGGGCCATGAGACCTTTAGAAAAGAAACAGATGAGCCATCCTATTATGACACACTATATCAGTTTTACACAAACAACCTCTTCTCACAAGTCTCTATTATAGTGGGCTGATGGATCTGTAGACTAGGAAAACCTGTACATGTTTATGACGTTCACAACAAGTTAACAACATCGGCTATGTAAGCCATAAGTGTAAAAGCATTATTAGAGTAAATCTCCATGCTAGCAGACTCTACTAGTGCTTGGAAGCTGCCATGTCAGTAAGACTTCCTTTTCAAATTATAAAGGGTAAGGTACAAAGTAGGGCTTGTAAGTTTGCTTGTACGGAGCATGTGCGAGAGAGGAAGATGTCAAATGCTAAAACCTTACCTGAAATAAACCAAAGAGTCAAGAAATACACCTTCCTCCAGTTTTGCAAATATAATCAAAAGAACACAAACTCTCATGCTCCAAGCCAGAAGGAAGTGTGGAAAGCACAAACATGGAATCCCTCAAACACAAGAAGAGTGCTTACAAAAAGATATTCTGTTAAAGACTTTTATGCACATTGGTTGCATAGTTTTAATATTCTTTGTTAATTCACAATTATGATTTTTTTCCTAGAAACTGGAATTAGGTTAGGTTCTTAATTCCATTAGGAGTTTGCACTGATACCATCACACATCTCATGCAACTGGAATTTCAATTACAAATCTTCAGAAAAAAATACCGAAAACCAGCATCTGTTAAATGAAAAAATAAAACAACAACTGTTTTATCAGAATTATAATTAAGACCTGCAGAAATCAACAACTGTTTATCAGAATTGCAACTAAGCCCTGCAGAAATCATAATCTTGCAGCAGGTTGTACTTCATTTGGATATGCCACCTGGATTGTTTAACTGCCTTGGTATTTATAAAGTAACTAACAGTCCTCCAGTCCTCCATAAAACAAAAGAATCATGAGGTCAATATAGTTGTCCATTTTATCTGCCTAAAAAACTTTATTTTAATTTGTTCTCAGACTTAATAGACTTATGCATATCATAACCATACTGGAATTACTTTACTGTTTATGGCCACCCAATTCTGTTTGATATCGTTTCACTATCTACCACCATTTCTGTAAGATAGTACTTGATCACATTACTCCTGCATCTTCTACTCTGTAACTCGGGGTTTCCAAAGCCTCTTCTAAAAGACCCACAGACAGCTCAGGATTTAGGTTTACCACTTTTATGAACATAGGGGAGGCAATTTGTATTCAATAGGTTGTGAGGCTGACTCACCCATAGTCACACAGTGTTACAGCTAAAATCTGACTTGTCTGGAGAAGTTTTCTCTAATTTCAAGTGTTAATAATGCTTTTTATCACCTTGATGTGCATCTCGAACACAGCATTGGATAAGAAAGCATATTGTATATTTATGTTTGTGGTTGTGGAATATTAAAATGATTTGTCAGCATTCTAAAATAATAATAGGAAAATGTTTATTTTGCAGTCAGATTAAGTCTGTTAGTACCTACTGTGGGCCTCATTCAATTGCGATTTGGCCAATTGAATAGGGTTCTATATAAGCACAGAGCATATTTTTTACAGTTTTTAGTTAGTGAACTTCTATCCTAAAAACTTCTGTAAAAAAATATGCTATGTGCTTATATAGAGCCCTATTCAATTGGTCATATCATAATTGAATGAGGCCCTGTATAAGGAAGCAAACTGAGCAGATCATATGATTAATGCCATGCTTCTATGTATAATTATGGTAATAGTTTCTTCTGAATCTGTTGAGTATTACAACATATATGTTTGCTGTGGTTTTTTTTGGTTTACCAAATTGGTGGATCGTCTTTATTTTGGTTAATGGGACTCTTTAATGCTTCATTAGATGCATAAGCCTAAAACTGCTGTTAATTCAATAAAAGTGTTAGAATTTTCTTTAAAACACAGATTCCTCTGTTTTGTAGATACTTTGGCAAATTGGATTACATGCCAAGTAATATATATTTAATGCAATAATGCTAGATCAAATCAAAGAGCTTTCTTTATCATTTGTATTTTTAAGAAAATTAATTAATTTGTTAAGAGTTAATCAAATAAAAAAGCCCTGGATATCCGGAGTCCATTCATATCCTCTCTCTCTCTCTCTCTCTCTCTCTCTCTCTCTCTCTCTCTCTCTCTCTCTCTCTCTATACATATATATATATATATATATATATATATATATATATATATATATATATATATATATACGCATGCCAGAAATGCATGCACATTCATATATAAATATACTGGCAGTCCCCGGGTTCCTGAAAACATTGTTAGGTTAGATTTGTATGTAACTTGGATCCTTGAATCATAATAATAATAATAGTAATATTAACAATACTATAGTGGCTCATATGTGGTAATTACATATAATTACAGTGAAACACTGTAATAATGGTAATAATACCCATGCACTGTAATAAGTTACAGAAACGATTGTGCTCTTTCTTTTAATTGAAACAAACAGAACATAAAAACAAACTCATACAAAAAGCCCTGGGAGCCCATTCTTAAGTATGCGCCATCTATAAGTCGGGTCATCTGAAACCTAGAGACCTCATATATATATATATATATATATATATATATATATATATATAGTAAATAAATAGTACATTTGTGTTCATATTTGAATGTCAAGTTAAAATACTTGTTTCATGCCCAGAATTCAGAGAAATGCAGTTATTACATTGCATTCTGGGAACCTTAGCAGGGACATGCAAATGTGCCCACAAAGGCTTCACTCTTGCAATCCATAACCATATCAAACAGGGCTTCCCTTAAGCATATGCCCGCTGTTACAAACAACATTGAGCAAAGCTCAGGTTAGATTATACACAAGCCAGGAATCCTACAAACGTACAGCTGTTTCAAGGTTACTGCCTCTCATCATTGTGGGGCCGGTTCCTTAGCTTGAGCAGTGGATATTTTGAGGAGGTAGTTTAACACAACAATAATTTAATTTATGGTAAACAAAAGAGCGATAGAAGCCCTCCACCGTACAGTAGTACAGTAAATAAATAGTACACCTACATTCACATTTGAACATCTAAAACAAGTTAAAACTTGTTTCATGCCCAGAATTCCAAGAAATACAGTTAATTCACTGCATCCTGGGAACCTTGGAAGGGACATGCAAATATATATATACATACACATGCATGCTCATATAGAGGACATCAATGTATCCAGGGCTTTTTTATTATTAACTTTCAATGAACAAATTGATTTTCTTAAAAATGCTAATTATAGATCATTATATTCATTTTTTACCAAGGGTATGCTGACAAGAAAATAGAAGAATTTACTTATCTGCTGATGCCAAAATTCATACTCTTTGTGTATATACGGGCTGAACTATTCCATAACATTAAATTAAACATATTTCCACTCACTAATCTTTATAGAACAAAAATATCTGATGTTAAGAAACATAACAAAAAGTTAATATGAATGTCCCATATATCCTGTGGAAAGAAATGTTCATGAATATATTTTATTGTGTAATGAGATATGTGCAAAATCTGTATGTGCTCTTATGAACTATATAAACCTACATGCATACTAAATAAAATTGTGATATATTGTTTATAAAAATACATTTTATTGCTTTGTTCTGTTATACAAAGTATTGAGGGATTTCGTGTCTTGGTCAAAGGATGGGGGATAATGAGTATAATGGTCTGACAGTTTATTGGTAGCATTAATAACAAAGTAATATTAAATATATATAAAAGTTTTCTGGGTTTCAAATGATTGGTAAGAAACAGGCAGTTATTAGCAGAAAAAGATGTGTTATATGATTAGTTCAGTGTACTTACAAAGTTATAGGCAGGAAAGTAAATTCCAGCTTTGCACACCCAGAGGAAAATGACATTACCAAGTATGCAGAGGTAATGTATCTAGGTATGGAGTTTGACCTTTCAAATGAAGTACTTGGTGATGAATGGCCTCACATGCTTGGGTGGGGTCTGGGTTTACATTTATTTACAAGATACATTTTACGATGCCTAACAATGCAATGGTTACAAAATGATTTTAAAAATGGAAAAGCATTATTGAAAATACGCCGCTATTATAATAAAAGAACTTGTGTAATGTATAGTTTTTCAGTCTCCAATTATTTGTATATTTGGGCTTGTGTTATATTTAATCAGTTGGCAATTCTCTAGCATATAGCTAAATGTATTTCTCATTCAGTACCTTAACTTGTATTTGCTTTGGTGAAATCAAGGGCGATAAATATTAAGATGTATAATCACTTATGAGATACCTGGATATACATTCTTATGCCAGAACTTAGCAATACAGAGGGTTAAATATTTTTTTTATATCACATATCATTTAACTTGATGAAATTAGTGCTTGTGCAGAATTAATTAAATTGAAGGCCAATATAGTGATACATAGAAGTTATTAGACTCAATAATTTGATGGCCATCTGTATTGACCATCTGTATCCTAAATTTCCTTCATTATAACCCAATTTATTATAACTGGGACTGTAATACTTAACACATATTCTTGATGAAAATTAAAAAAACATAAAAAAGCAATGCTAGTTAATAAAAGGGAGGTATTGTTAATTGACTATTCATTTCCAGAATATCTATTGAAAGTTACTTTGCACATAAGCAATCTTGTATCTTTAGAAAGCATATTAGTTTTTTTCTAAGGAGCACTATGCTTTCCAATTAGGCTTACTATAGTCTTAAATACTAAAGCACCACTCTCAAGTCATAGTCTGAATCACAGTTTGCAATCAACATGGAAAACCAGTTACTCCTTCTTAACTCAGTAGTTGTCACTATATATACAACTGAATCAGAACACAAGAATATATAGAGAAAGAGACTACATATCCCAGGCTTCTTTGCAACACAGCAAATCCAGAGTATGATACAAATGCATCTGCTTTCTCCTGATTGGCCAAAACAAATTATGCTAATCTTAGCAGGGATTTTCATGGAGTTAACTGACAAAATCATCAGCTTGCAAACTGAAAAGATTTAGCAAATATCAGAGTTTGTAAACTTTTATTTTGGTATTTGTTCATGCACTAAGACCCACCCAACCTTCTAGGATTCCTTTAAAACTAAACAAAAACAATTCAAGAATAAACGTATAATGTTGCACAATTTGTTAGAAACACTACTGATCTGTCCACTGCTATCAGAGGGGGAATGATGGTATAATATGTAATCTGGTTACTCCAGAAAGATTATTCTATGGTTTTAATGGATTATGCAATCACGATAGATGGTTGAACTTGTAGTGTGAGGATCTGATTTGTTGAGGAGGGCATCCAATTCCCTTAAATTATCCATTACTATTATTTGTGATTTGCAGATTTTATAATATTTTACTCTAATCTGATTTCTTCAAAAAGCAATAGACCTTCTAAATATCCCCCCATAGAAATGTCATTAACAAATATTTGTACTTGAGCAGAAAGTTGCCGGGTTGAATATGAAGATTAGTGTTTCTGATGTGACTATATTTTTTTTAATAAATACACACTGGCTACATTTATGTATATTTTTTTATGTTAGCTTCTATTATTGGTAGTATAAATTTTAATAATATTTGTTCATAAGTTTTCAGTAATGCCAAGCTGGTCTAAATGAACAATATATATGGTAAACAATAAAATAAAGCATGTAGTAATATAACTATTTATGAAGCACCTACTCTGTCTAATATGTAGGGACAATTACCTCCACCACTATTATATATATATATATATATATATATATATATATAGCTATTTCTGCAATAAAACAAGCCACCAAGCGCAACCCAGCTTCTGCTAAAACCAGGGCTCAGAGATTAAATATTTTAATTAGATTTATTTAATTAAGGTTAGCCTCCTCAAATAAAACTAACATTTCACTTACTTTTAAGACGCCAACAGACTAACAGCCTGTCAGTTTCTGGAATAGCCCACCATTTTCCCCATGTGTGCTACCATTTCTCACATCTCTGGCTTGGAAGGAAGAGCATTTTGGGAGCTAGGCCAAGATAAGGTTAGGGACACCAGGCACAGAGATTCACACTGGCAGTGTCTCATGCTTATTTAAAAAAGCAGCAAAAAAAAATGAAAGGGTTTTCCAAAATTGAACAAAATTGGAATTAGAGAAGAAAAAATATATTTAAATGCTCCTCTTCTTCTTCTTCTGCTTCTTAATAATGATTACATATAATTATTAAAATGGAAGAAATATAGGAAGGGCTAATTATCGTTCTTCATGCCCAATATAATCTCTTCCTATAACTCATTGTATTACTACAAACTACCACCTTCCTTTAATTCCTTATTTTTAATGATAATCATTATATATAATCATTTATAATAGCTAGCAAGTATAGAATATAAAAAAGGAACATTTACATATCTCCACCTTTATCCTCACAGACCTTTTTTTTTTTTCATTTAAAAAAAGAAAAAAAAGCCAGTCAGTTTATTTCGTGCGTTTGGAAGTTTCAATCTTCACCCCTTAGTATCCCCAGTAACCAGACATATATAAAGCAGCTCTTCCAGTGCATCCCTAACACAACATTTTTAAGTTTCAAATGTTTTTTTGCTTGATAATTCAGATATTCATTTTGATGTTTAAAACATGATCTTTTAAAGATTTAATAGAAAATTATGGAGTTCCTTGCACCTTTAGTGATCTTGCACTCACAATCCCTTTTTTTTGACATTAACAACTTATTTAATAGACACAATTTATTAGATTTAATTAATTTGCAAAGCCTACTTAACACCACCAACGCCTTGGCAGATGTCTTGTTAGGCTTGTTTGCTATGTTATTATCTGTTATATATTTTTTGATTAAAGAAACATGTTTGCGCTATACGATTGAGCTAGAACTTTACTCGGTGTTCCTCATCTTGTGGGCTTCTTAGTTTGATACCATGTGAATAAACCCATTACTGAAGCAAATCAATATCTGGAAAACTTGGTTAAGTTCAACTGGTATTCATTCAAACAGAAAGAAAAGTATATCTGCGAGTCCAGCCTTCAACATAATATCTACTTTATCTGACATAGAACTTATATTGCCCACTACTATAAACTTCTTCTGCCCATTTTAGTAATCTTCCAAGTGTCACCATTTCTTATCACGCATTTATTAAAGGGACATTGGAAGCTTATTATTATTTGAGGTTATATCATAATGTACAGCAGTGTGTTTTCCTATTTTAACAGATGCTCTCAAAACAGAAAAAAAAAAGAATCAATTGTTCCAGTGATCTGGGCTTGCCCTTGTCAGCCAATGAGCAGAAACATAGATTTATGAGTCATACTTGTCTGCCAATAAGATATACAGATGTGTGTATTCTCTTTGTATTTCCTGCTAGTTTAAATGTAGTTTAAACAAGTTAACGTAATAATTTTTTCATTTACTTTAAACACTTTTGTAATGTTTAAATTATGCTGTTTTCAAATGCATGAAAAAGATGAGTGCTCCATGTCCCTTTAAGTCACACTTGTCTGTCAATGAAGCTACAAAAAGTTTAAGACGGTTTTACTTAAAAGTATATGGAAGTTTCCTTGATTTTAATATTAAAATAAACTACCCAAGTGTTTGTTTTGCATCATTTTATTGTTTTATAAATTATTTTATTTATTTAAGTGTTTAAAAGCTCTGTTTTCACTTACTGAAACATTCCAAACAGTCCCTGCAAAGGTTTCCCTCGATAGCTTATGCCTACAATGTTTCTATTGGGAAGAGATATACTAGCCACTTACAGACTGTTTCTCAGCAGGATTTTTTGAAATACTACTGAGAGACGATCTTTAGGGGGAAGTACATAGAGTACCAATAGAAACATTGAACCACATTCAATTGAGCAAATTTGAGATCCGGGAGCCCGTAAGTGAGGTTGCCAGCTAATTTGCTATTCAATTGGCGGCTTTTTGAGGGCTCCGAAAGGCTTCCGAGTTACAGCCCTGAGAAAATGGCGATAGTTAAACTTACAGCCTCCAGAAGGCTTTGATTTATTACTTTCGCAAGGTTAAAATCGCAAATCGCTATTTAATTGTTTAAACTCCATGTTTTACTGACGTCATGATGATGGTCTCATTTACTTACCGGCTTGCTTAATTGATCATGATTGAAGGTTGCTGTTAAATAGGGGCCATAGTAGTTACCTATCATCTCTGTACAAGTCTCGCTTCCAAATTTCTGTTCGAGTTGACAGGTCAGGTTACGTCGGACACTTTACTCTTTAGCTACTTGTGCTTATTTTAGTTTTCTAACCGTGAACGATAAAACATATTTCATGAAATGCACAATAGCAATATTTGAAATGACGTGACCCTTTGAAAAAAGACTGTCATGCATGTGAAGTGTGTAACAACATTAGCGATGTAAGTCATGTCTTATCACAAGTGGAGCGGGAATGTGAGGAAACGCTATTGTGCATGTTCCCATTCATGCTGAGTCAGCTGCTGATGGTCTAGTAATGAGTTCTGGGATTTGAAAATGCCTTCTTTCTTTTCCTGCCTTGGCATCCTCCTCCCAGTCTGTCATCACAGCCATCTTCTTAATGAATCATGTGTAGTTGTCCAACGTAGATAAGGGTTTTAGGGGGTGAAGCCCCCTCTGCCTAATACAGATATAGTAAGACGGAGCTATAAACTGAGGGGTAAATAAATTGAAAAGGATATGGAGCAAATCAATAGAAATACAAGGGGATCATTGAATGAAGTGCAAAGGATGGTACAAGAAAAGTCACATTGGAGGGAAAATAAAATGGTGTTTGTAATGTCCTGAATTTGGAAATAATCATAGAATCATATTTATAGTTGTGAACCAAGAACGTTGGTCACATTTGCAGGTTTGGTCCGTTTTGCGAGTCTCGCAGGACTTAGGCTGCAATGAGCGCCAAAGGCGCTCATTGCACAGAGGAGCAGTTGAGGCACGCAGGACAGGCTGCAATGAGTGCCAAAGGCGTTAATTGCACAGCATGCAATGAGCGCCACAGGCGCTGATTGCCAGCAGCGCAAGTAGGACTTACGACCCGTACAACTTAGGACCAAAACCCGTACATGCACTGTTCGCCGCGCAAAAATCCGACTTTAATGGAAGAACCACGGAATTTGAAAGACATGAAAATAACAACAAATATGCCTCAAATTAGCTTACACACTCACACACAGCACAGGGGGAGAGCCAGGGAGCCTGTGAGTAAGGTTGCAAGTTAATTTGAGCCATATTTGCCACTTTTTCACGATCAAAAATCACCTAAGCGAGAAAAAATGGCTGCCAAAAAAAGGAACACGATGAAAACCAGCCTGAAGGATGTAAATCTAGCGCATAGGATGTAAAAACCAGTCTTAAGCAGTAACACTTAGCACAAGCCAGTAACACTTAACCCAAGCCAGTAACACAACACAGTAACCCTCAAGCGCTACGCCTATTAAGTACACAGGGTGAGAGCCTTGCAATGAACGCCAATGGCGCTCAATGCGAGGCACGCGATGAGTGCCGAAGGTGATCATTGCAAAGCAGGAAAGTTGCGGCTCTCAATGAGCGCCAAAAGGTGCTCAAAGGGCCCATAGCCTTGGATTGTTTGGCAAACAGCATTGCCAGGCTTACAATTTTACTTGTAGTGTAGTAAATAAAAAGGAGTGATAGTTTATGTATCCATGTGTGTATTGGGAAATAAATAATATGTAACCAAGTGGTGAGCAGCAGGTGGTCCGGGAGGTTTCCATGTGACGCACAGCATGCTTCCTGGATAGTGTATACATTCATGAGCACATAACCCATTTTATCCATCCACAACTAGAATACAAAGGATTTTGCCATCCGTACTTCTATTCCTTATATAGAATAAAATGTTTAAAAGCATTGTGAAGACCTTTTAATGACGCAGGGGCCACACATATAATCATTCATGCGATATAGATTTCCCATCCCTGGTTTGACTTCTCTAGTAAGCCTGTTTAACCCTGGTAGAGACTCTATTATTCTCTGTGCTTTGCATTTGTGGTGTAGGTGCACACTTTTTGAACATGCCAGTGTTAAAGAAAAGTGTTTCTTCCACTGGTAGTATTAAAGATGTTTTCTGCATTTTACTGTGTATATAATGTATGTCTATTTATTTTTGTGTACTTTTTTATTAAGAAGTGTTTAAAATCACTGTTTTTACTGCCGAAAATGAAACAAATATTACCTGCTTGGGTCTGTCCTCTGCTGCTCAAGAAAAAAAAACAAATCAGTGACCATCTCTCAGCAGCATTCTGCAACATACTGCTGAAACATGGTCCCTGATAGGCTACTACACTACACTACACATCCAGCCCTACAAAGTCTGTGTCTGCATATGCTGCACTGGGCAGGGACTATTTTGTTTGATTTTAGGCAGTAAAAACAGAGCTTATAAAAACTTCTTAATGAAATAAAGTACTTAAAAGTAAATAGATACACAAGTATTTTATATACCTAGTAGAATCCCGAAAACCTTCCATATCCCTTTAATGTTCACCTTGCACAAAGTCAAACATTGAGCACAGCAGTATAAGAGATTTCATTATACTTTTTTTTACAAGTGACTGATTTAACTTGTCTTCATTGTGTACTTGGTGAACCAGTTAACTAAAAGTAGGATTCTTATAGTTGAATTCCCTTGAATTGGTGGTTGTCAAGGAAACAGGAAGAAGCAAAACCTGAGAACTACATAATAATTGGTTTTCAAATTACTATAATATTAAAAAGGTTTGTGTTTTTAGGTATAGCTAAGAATGAAAAAAGAGAGCGCATTTTACCTTAACTCTGCATGGGAAGATATATTGCAGAGTAAGCTTCGGAGAACACTAATAATTACATGTAACAGTATGTATGGAAAATTGCAATTACTTATTATTATTATTATATACTCGTCATTTGCCCACATAAATGGACAGGATATTATTTATTTATCCCCCCCCCCCTCTCCATCCCCTGCGTCTCTTTCCTCCCCCTCTCCCTCCCCTGTATCTCTTCCCCCTCTCTCTCCCCTCTACCTCTCCTGTGTCTCATTGCCCCTTCTCCCTCCCCTATGTCTCTTCTCCCCACTCCCTCCCCTGTGTCTCTCACTCCTCTCCTGTGTCTCTTCCCCCCCTCTACCTCCCCTGTGTCTCATTGCCCCTTCTCCCTCCCCTATGTCTCTTCCCCCCACTCCCTCCCCTGTGTCTCTCACTCCTCTCCTGTGTCTCTTTCCCCCTCTCCCCTCTCCTGTGTCTTTTCCCCCCTCTACCCTCCCCTGTGTCTACTCTTCCTCCTCCCTCTTCCTCCCCCTTACACACGACAGTTATATAAGTGATTGAAGTCACAATTAATATTATGGATGACATTACAATATGTATTAAAACATTTATAAAACAATATATAATATAAACATATCCTATTGCAGCAGCCATGTTGTAACTTTTCCCTGGCCCTTGCTTATGATTATATTTAGCTTTTAGATTGGCAACAGGTTCTGTAGTGTTTGGGTACAATGAGCAATGGATAAACATGTTTACATTTTAAGGTAGATAAGACAAGAGAGGATAATGTTAGAAGTCTGGAGTGTGTACGTTCAAGGGAATATGTGTACAGTGTAGGATTCACATATTAAGTATATGCATCGCTAAAACACACTGTTTACTAATTGTACATACAGGTGCACCTTTGTTCCTATTTGAAATGTTGGGATGTATGACTTAGGAGATATATTGTAACATCAATATAAGTCACAATGCATAGTTACAGCAACTTGAAATGTTTAAAAGATCTGGCACTGTCTAAGATTTCCACAAACTTGGATTTTGATAGACCCTCTATTACCTTCTCTGATTGGCTGATCCATTATGATTATACTCGGTTCTGACAGTTTTTTAATCAATAAATCAAGAATAGTGGAGATAGTGTTCTCTAATTGGTTAATACACATTCATTTTTTTTGGGCCCACAGACCTTGGCTAACATACCCTAATTCTTAGATAGTGTCATGTAATAGCACTAATTTGATCATAAAGTAGGGAACAAGCTACACGTAGCTATCACTCCATATAGTTACATGTTAGTGTTTTTACAGGCACCATGTAAAAACAACATTATGTTTTTCAAATTTAGAGAGGCCAGAAATTCTAGGTCTAGATTGGTTAATGCTCCCCAGACTTACTTTTTTTTAGTGGAATAGGCAACTCAATTGACTTGAGTGAAAAGACAGTTTTTGTTTAACCCAAGAAACATAAAAAAACTTGAAGCATAAGTTCAAACCCATCTAAAGATCATTTCATACATACTGTATCATACATATTGTACAAAGAAGTGTTGCATGATGCAGCAGAAACATCTCCTTCTCATGAATGTGTCACTGAGTCAGGTGGGCAGGCAGCAAGCTGTGAATATCCATATTGCATCTTGGGATGCACACTACCTATTGTTCCATGTTTAGTGGTTCTGGATTCTGCACTAGATACTGTACCACATGACTGCATTGAGCAACAGAAAGCCCCTGGCTGTGTTCATTAGATTCCTTGGAGTTTCCTTGCTGCCTGCCCACCCAGTGATCTTTCTGAGGGATGAAAGGGATGACAATTAATTAATTCATATCTTTATATAACTGTGATAAATAATCTGTTATACCACGACCATGTCCAGTATTATCATTTTTGTTTATCGCTCTTTTTGTGTTTCTTGTAGCTTTTACATAGATTTTGCCTGGAATCTTATTCCTAATAATCTTGCTTTAGCTAAACCAGGCTGTTCACATGCCACTTCTCTCCATGTGTCATTGTGTTTCCTGACACCATTATACTAATTCAGCCCACTTACAATATACTGGCAGAATGTTGGGTGAAAGTCAAAATCCTTCTTTAGTGATTATCAAAGAAGTATTTTATAAATCTGCTTATCTGAGTTTTCACTTGCATAAATTGGTTCCCATAATACAACTACAGTGCCTTACTTCAACAGCTCTCAATGTAATTGATATTTGATCAAATAAAGATGAACAGCATTTTAACCAACATTACAAGACCTAGTATTCTATTGGTTCCCCTTGTATTTGTTTGGTTTCTAATAACAAGGAGCCCTTTTCTATTTGAGACAAGTAAACTACTCTGAAACTTAATTTTGGCTGCAGGAGCTTTTTGCAGCAATGTTCCAAATCTATTCAATGCAGTTCACTCGCAATATTACGGATCGTACCCGACATCCGGAAATCCTGTCTTGTCAGTAAAACATTTCAGTGTGGAATTATTTGTTCACTTAATATGTTACACTAAACCAGGCATTTAACTTAAAGTACAGATGTGATACAGTCCGAGGAACCAATAGAGAATGAGAATGTCATGATTCTTACTATCAGTTAGAATAAGCTATTATCAATGCCAGAAACAATTTTGCCAGTAGTTTAATATATTTGCTAATAGGACTAGATCTTCAATAGGCAATGCATTAAATCTTCTGTTTATAGTCCATGTGGGTTTCCTGATATGTATTAACTTCTTGAGTACTGGGTTCTGTGTTAAGCTGGGTGTTTTATTATGACACGAACATTATCATAATCACATATATAGTTGTGAGCATACGAGGGCCGAAGGTGCTCCTTGCCAGCAACTGCGACCCTCGCAAACTTTACGTTGTAACACAAACAACATACGAGACACGTTAACATCCATGATGGCCTTGCAAAAATCGTCCGCAACCCGTGGACATGAAAAAATGAAAAACACAATAAATACACACAAAACATACATAAAAAGCTTATCTACAGCAAGATGGAGCATCCAGGACCTCAACAACTGAAGTTACACCTTAATTTAACTCAAAATAAAAGAGTTTACACACTACAAAATTCTCTAAGCGAGAGAAAAAATGGCCGCCGAACAAAACGAAAACGAGGCTACAGCAGTCTAAACACGCAAAACACCACAAGAAACACGCAAAACACAACAAAACACCTATGGATATTCCGCTACAGACGCGTACCACACATTAGCCGCTGTTTTAGAACAATGCAGAAGTACATAGCTACGCTAGCGGTTTGGTCTCGTGCACGCACACTATTACACTGCACACATTCAGCACGCTTACACAGCAGCTCCAGCTCTCTTCAACAGAATGCTTCCTGCGTATTTTCCTTTTGCAAGTGCTCAGTCTGATTAGAATAGGGATTTGGTGTAAAAGTAAGAAGGAGTCACTAATATTATTTTGGCAGTGAAAAAATCAATTGGAAAGCTTGTTGTAATTTGCGGGTCTGGCTTGCCATCAGGGGTAGCTCTCTTGCAATCATACTGCGATGGGTGAATAAACTAGCGAGGGAAAGATACTTGGCACTTTTTGACGTTGTAACTTTGACATATAGGGAATGGAATAGGATTCAAGGTCGGTCAGTACCATTACAACACTATTTACATAAGACACAAGTTTTATTATTAGCACAAAAAACACTGCAATTTAAAAACATTTTATGCACCATTATGACCTGGCATCATGCTAGTAGGTGTATACTAGAACAAATATGGAGTGTATGCAGTATTCAAAATCACTTAGTAAAGAGAAAGAGAGAACCCTGTGATCCTGATGGATCCTCCTGTCTGAAGGGCAAACCTATGGTAATGCCCCAATTTTCTGACTAGGAGCCCTATGTCTGACAACCAAAGATCTGCACTTCAGTGCAATACACCCAAGAAAAAAGACATCTATCTACATATGGACTAGTGTGCTCTAACACACTATTTCCCTTTTATTACCCAGACTCACTACCTAGGTGCCCAATAAAAGCACACTCTAAAAGCAACATAGACCTATAAACATGGGACTTATTCTTGCCAATGTGCAAGAGGAATCAGTATCAGTCTCTGTGTACCACGATTGGAAGAAAACAGACTGCCCAACCGGGAACCTCACAGTACACCTGCTTAGCTAACAAGCAAGTAACCAGATCTACAAAGAAAAGTCCATACTAGTAGCCTACCGGCACGTTTCGCAGCTACTGCTGCTTCTTCAAAGGCAAATAGTGCAATGTAAATAGTGTTGTAACTTAACTGGGTGTTAGGCACCAAACTCACTCTGTATCTGTCAGTACCATTAAACTGTATTTCAAATACCCAGACTGAGTCCGGAAAATTGTTGTTTAATTGTGTAGCATTTATACAATTATAGCCTAATTTAAATTTCTTAATATTATTATTATTATACGTGGGTTGCGATCAAGGCAAAACAATAGCAGTAATAACATGTTGCAAAGGATGGAGGGCCCTGTCTTAGAAGAGCTAGAGCTTAGAATCCAGTGTCCAAAGTGCTTTCCCCAAAGCACCTTAGAAGATTGAAAACTTATAATATAAAGGGTTTGGGTGAGGTAGAAAAGAGTTAAAGATAAGTTGGGAAAGTTAAGATGGAAGGTGATAGGCTTCTTTAAACAGATGCGTTTTTACAGAAAATATAACGGTTTTGAGGCAGGGAGATAATCTAGTGGAGTGAGGCAATGAGTTGCAGAGAATAGGGGCAGCACGAGAAAGTCCTGAAGGTGGGAATGAGAGGAGGTAATAAGAGAGGTGGAAAGAAGAAGGTTGTTAGCAGAACAAATAGGGTGGGTGTTGGGGTAGTATTTGGTGATGAGAGCAGAGATATCAGGGGATGCACTGTTGCTAAAGGTTTTTATGTTAGGGTCATGATTTTCAATTTAATTCTTGAGACTATGGGAAGTCAGTGGAGTGACTGACAGAGAGGTGCTGCAGACACTGAGCATTGAGTTTGGTAGATGAGTCTAGCGGAGGTGTTCAATATTGTTTGGAGTGGAGAGAGATGGCTGATGGAGTTATAGTAGTCAAGGCGGGTTAGATGATATATTTATGATATGTGTTAGATATGTTTTTTATGCTGTGACCATTCATCATGAGTTAAGTGTCAGTGTGGTGAGTTTCTTTACTTTTATGAACTTGGCAGCTTCTGTACTGCTTTTATTGGTTCAAATTGCAGTAGACCTAAAAGAAAGGACATTTCTCTATTGCAAACAAGCAGATTATTAGATTTTCCTGTGCAACAAAGCATATTAACAGTCCAGAGAAACATATATGTACGTGTAATCAGATAGCAATAGGGTCCTGAACAGACAGAAAAACAAACAAACCAGAATATTAGGCACCTCATATACAGTGTTGAAATTACAGTTGAAAGAATGATTCTTGATAAACCTCTACTCGTAGAAGTTACATCTGTGTACATCCTTCACATAGGAAGTCTGACCCTCCACACAGTCCTTCAAGAAGTATTTTGCATTATTATTCTTTTTTCATGTCCTACAATTAAAAGAGGACACTTTACCCAAAACATGTTGCTTTATATAACACGTTTAACTAGTTTTTTTTTAATGAATTTGATCCTACTCAATGTAATTTTTACATGCAATTTACACTTCACTTGTTCGATCCTATAGAGTAATGATTTCTCAGCTTCTGGAACCTCCACCTCTCTCCCTCTATATTATCCTGCAGGCTGCCATCTTGCACACTCTCACTGGG
This sequence comes from Discoglossus pictus, assembly GCA_027410445.1. NCBI lineage: Eukaryota > Metazoa > Chordata > Amphibia > Anura > Alytidae > Discoglossus > Discoglossus pictus. The sequence goes on along the minus strand of CM050163.1, from coordinate 502,989,590 downwards.
AAGACAGGGATTTGCTGTTTGTTAGAAGCTTGCATGATCTTTAATCATAATCATAATATGTAATCATTTATAGTAACACAATTCTGGTATAGAGTGTAAAAAGGAGTCATGCAAATTCAAAATGCTCACAGATTAGTGTTGTTGCATCTTCTAATGCACAGCATGTCACTGTCTTGTGCCGTTTAACAGAATGGCACCATTAGTAGGAATACCTGTGGGAGTATCCTTTGCTCACAAATAGTAGTTCTGCAGATCATAGGTGTGCAAGATGGCAGCATGCAGGAGAGAATAGTGGGAGGAAGTGGGAAATTTCAGAAGCTGAGAAACTGGCAACATCTCTGGACCTCTCACAAATAAATTAGTTTACATTTTGTCTGAAGATTACATTAAGGAAGACCAAACTTATTAATAAAACTTAGATAAAACATTCATATAGAAGAAAAAACAATTGCCCAGATTCTCCTTATAATGAAAAAGAGAGTAATGATTGGAGGGAATATTACCAGTGTTTTTTTTTGTTGAAAAAGACCATACCATACATTTGAGACTGGCACTTTAAAACTCTCTCTCTATTTGGTATATATTGGGCCGTATTAAATTCCAGCCTCGTAAGTCCAACGTGTAGCACGTAAGGGCTGCGTGCTTCAAATTTGCCCGTTTTACGTCGCTATTAAATTAGAATGGGCTACGAGCTACAAGCGAGAGACGCTTTTTGGTAAACCAGTTCACGGCCGTCGGACTCGAAAGCAAACAATTAAGCAAGCACGTAGTTATGGGTTTAGATGGAGCCAATGGAAAAAGAGATTGTTAGCGTTACGTCACTGAAAAGGGGGAGGGTAGATTTTCGAAGTCCTACATGTATATGTCGTAACATTGATTGCAGGGATCAATACAACACGGAATATAAACATGATATCAAGTATTTTTCGGGGGACGATTTGTGGGCTTGAGAATGTTGTGCTATTAATTCTAAAACCTAACATCACTTTCCCTTTTAATATTACTACAGTAGTGAGTTTTTATTTAATTTACTAGTGCCATTGGACTTTACTCCCTTGCAGGTGCTCTCGAGCGCACGTTGGCCTCTGGGCTCCATTTGCGTGTTACGGGCTTGCTCGCGTGTGACTTTGTTGCAATTTAATAGCTGCATTGAGCAAGTATCAGTTACGGGCTGGATAGATCAAAGGATTTACATGCGCAAAGTTCAACGTAGTCTATTCTCGGCCGCTCTCCGTGTTAACATGCAAATCCGCTGCAAGCAACATTATGGGGCTAATTTAATAGCCGTAACCCGTAAAATTGGAGTTACGGGCCTCGTTTTAAAATGTAGCCCCAATTTATTAGGGCTGATTGAACATTGCTTAATATTTTACTGATACATTCACATTTATTTGTTTTACAACTAGAGTTCTCCTTACATTTATCTTTCAGCTCTAATATATTCCTTCAAGTGTGACTACACAATCTCTCACTCCAATAATTATAACATTTAATAAATCCTGCTAAATTAGTTATAGTTAATATACCAGTAAATTTCAATGGTGATGTACCATTTACCATTTGTGAAGATTCATGGGAAAGCTGATCTTTTAAATCAACGTTTTCATGCTGAAAACTGTGAATATATATATGCAATTAAGTTTGTCATATTACTGATATTTGCAAGTGTTATATTTTAATACTTCTGCAGATTTTACATACCAATCTGAACATTTTTGAATAACGCAACTTAGTTCTAGTATAATAATAATCATAATAAGTATTTAAACAATATAGTGGATTTCTGCAAATTGCTATACAGTATATAATCTCTCATGTCAAGGCATAGAGTCATGTATTTGCCATATAAAGTGGAACCTCTAAATTCGTCATTAATCAATATTTTTTGTGACAAATATTGGATTTTTGGAAGAATATCTGAGCATTTTTTTGCCACGATATTGGATTTGACGAATATAGGGGCTGACAAAATATAGAGGTTCCACTGTATATGAAGAGATCAGACTTTAGCACAAATAAATATAAAAAAAAAGTTTTCAAACAGAAACATTAAAAAGAAAATAATTGAAGTCTTGCTATTATTATGCTAGTGGGAAGTGTGGACCTTCTGAAAAATTACTATATTCCCCATAATGCTCTTTGTTAACCACTGTTTGCCAGGAACATCAGGCTAAGAAAATACTTGAAGTGGAAAAAACACCCTGAAACTAGTGCGTCCATGTATGATCTCTATAGCCTCGGCATTGGGAAATAATATAGAAACATTAATAAATAATATTTTTAGGGCCATATTAAATTTGAAGCCCGTAGCGGCAAGGGTACACCCGCAAAGCCCTTTGGAGTTTCAGAGCTATTACATTTCACCGTGCCGCAATCAACGGGCCGGAGACGCAAACCCGTAAACCATTCTTGCACATGTTGCATGTGCGGCTGTGAACATGATCAATTAGTCAAACCCGTAGTTGCGGGTTTAGATGGAGCCAATGGTAAAAGAGATCATCATCATTACGTCACTGAAAAATGGAGTTAGATTTCAAAACCTTACGGGTTTCAATTACAAGTTACCGCATTCCAGAAATAATGCAATATTAATTAATCAGTAAATATGATATTCTAGCCCATGCAAGTTGCATTATATGTATTAACACATTGATTGCCAGGATCAATATAACACAGAAATGAAACATTAAAAAAGTATTTTATATTGCAGATTTGCGAGCTTGAGAATGTTGTGCTATTCATTTTAATACCTAACATTACTTTCATTTTGATTTGAAATACAGTATTGTGTTTATATTTGCATTTACAGTGCTACGGTTAGGACTTTAACCCCCTTGCGGGTCCTCTCTAGTACCCGTAGGCTTTTTGGCTCCATTTGCAGGTTACAGGTTTGAACGCCAATGGATTTGTAGCAATTTAATAGCGATTTGCAAACGTAACATTTACTGGCTTGACAAATCAAAGGCTTTGTGGCAACGGAGTTCCGATTTTGACATCTTGTAGGGTTTTTCCACATGTAACCTACAGATCGTTTGCGGGTAGCTGTGCAAGGCCAATTTAATAGCCCTAAGTCTAGCAGGCTCCGTTACGGGCTATGGGTTTTCACGTGGGGGGAATTTAATAGGGCTGTTAGTATATCTGAATATTCTTGTTTGGTAACACTGGGTGATAGGTTGCCTCCCAAGTCTAAATGCACTTACTATCAGTCTGACTATCTACGCACTTGTACAGTTTGCATGCCCATATAGCTATTATATTGCTGTGCATTGACTGACACAGGACAAATCTCCAAAGACAGTTATACATTCAAAGCAGTATGTTCTACTCTAGGAGCTTAAAGGTATATAGAAATGTCATGTATGATTAATTCATCTGATAGAGGAGAATCAGTAGTGTATGCAAACATTCTTTTTGCATGAGAAAATTCCCAAAATAAACTTACCCTAAAGTTTGCAAATGTCTTAAATTTTCTGGCAGTTGATTTTGAGAAGGAATGCCCCTGAAAATCAAAGCTAAATTAGCATAAAATTCATAATTTGTTTTGGCCCATCAGAGGCCGCTAATACATTGTTGCAATGTCTGCAAAGTCCGTCTCTACAGCAAAGAGTCTTTCCCCCCCACCACTAGGAAACAAGGAGGAGCTCAGACATTGCTGCCCTGGATCCCTGGACTGTGCTGCTGTTGGTTTGATGGTTAGTATAGGGTTAAACCTTTAATTTTCAAAAACGAAACACACTTTTCAACATTATCAAATGACGTCTTTCAGACTGAACAAAGAAAAAAGTGAATTCCATGGAATTTAATCCCAGCCTCATTTTATCTAAACTTTGAATATTTCTAGGTTATTCATACACCTATTTAATATAATGCCAACAGCGATAATACATTTTAACAATTCCAGATATGCACTTTGAGCATCACTAATGTTTAGCATTTACAGTATGTTGTTTTGAAGAGCTAAACTTGATAATGGACAGAATCTTTTTTTAAACTAAAAATACTTTTAATTTAATTAATTAACTTTTTAACAGATTTCAACTAGTCCTTTAAAAAGCACCGGCACTTCGAATTTCTGCATTTCAGCAGAAGCAGTAAAAGGACATGGATGGTTTCTAGATTTCACTAGGAATATAATATAACAATATATCTATTTACTTTTAGGTACTTTATTAAATCATTCAATATGTGCCTATTAGGGTCTGTCCTATGTGGCTCAGGCAGCTCATTATTGCACAGACTGTGAATTGCAGTGTTTCAAATTAGCCTGTCAGTGACCTCTCTCATGCAGCATGTTCCAGAATGTGGCCACTGATTGGTTACAATGAGACACTACACACCATGTAATATTTCACACAGAAAATATTATTTTCATGTAATATTTCACACAGAAAAACAAAGCTTTTAAGCACTTCTTCATAAAAGTAGAGATAGAATGCGTCTGTTCATCCAAGGCCTCCCATTTCCAGAGGCAGAAAAACATGCACAGATATAATAGGTCCGAATACAGAATAATTGCATATAATAGTATAAAAGTGAAAGCCTGTAACTGTTTTTTTTACTTACTGAAACATTTCATAGATTATTATGTGTAGATCTTTAAAAGGACATACTATAAATATAGGATTAAAGTGGTCCTTTAAGAGTTTATAGTAAATGGCAATGTATATGTATAATAGAATTCTGTACATTTTATGGTGTTCTGAGAGAATAAGGACAATGATATACTGTAAGGGCTCAGGGATTTAGTATGATTGAACTGACATAATAAAAGCACTTTATAGTGCAGTGTTGTGAAGTAAATAACTGAGGCATGATAAATCTCTGGCTTAAAGAGTTTAAATGAAATGATTGGTGCTCTATACACATAGATAAGACGCTGTTCTCAAGATCACTTTGAGATGTCATTGTATTTCAATCGAATCCATTGATTGCGTGTCATAGTTTAGGGTCACTGCTTCTACCTTGCATGTTAATATTATCATTTCTGAAAATAGTAAAAAGAAAGAACAAAAAGAATGCCTTTGCCTTCAAATTATTCTTTACTCTAGGTATTCATTATCTTACATCGGCTGATCCTGTTACCTTTTTAAGAGGCTGTGTCCTTGTAAACTAATGAGCTTTCCATTACTGCTACTGACTGCAATGTGATGCCACATCCCATTGTTTAGATAGAACTTCCTGTGCAAAGTCTCCTCCCACTACCTGAAGATGATTACTAGAATCCAAGGCCCCAATGCTAATCGAGCAGTGTAATTTGTGGTGAGCAGTGTAATATATATAAATGTTTAGATGGGTTCTATTGACTCCAGCTCACAAATTCCAACCGCAAGATTGAACACTTAAACCCTGTCTCTTTAAGTCTGATTTTAGGGGGCATGATCATATGATCTGACAATATTTAAGCAAGCATGTAATTTACTTCTTAGACACACAATTGTAAATGAGACCGTCATCATGACATCAGTAAAACATTGAAGTTAGACGTAATCTGCAATCGGAGGCTAAGAATTAATTAGTGCCAATAAGTAATATTTGCTGATCGGGCCTGCAATCGAGCAATCTATAAAACGCATTAGATCATCTGTTCTAGTCCATGTGGGATTCATGATATGTATTAACTCCTTGAGTCCATGATTGATATTACTCAGGAATAACATTTTAAAATAATATTTTTAATTGCATATTTGTGGGTTTGAGACAGTTGTGCAATTGATATTAATGTCTTTCCATAACTTCCCATGCATTTAAAGTAATGTATTGTGTGATTAATCGCTGTTACCGCTCTAATAAGTGTTTGAAAAAACCCTTGCGAGTCCTATTTAGTACTCGTCATATTATTGACAGACTTTTGCAGGCTAGACTTTATTTGCGAGCTAGAGCTACGGGTCTAATAAAATATTGATTTTGTGTATAGAGTTTGTAATATTCGAGCTGTACTAAAACCAATGGAGTTCTAAGCCCACATTTGCGACTTTGGCTGTCTCGCAGTGATTTTGGGCGGGTAACTCATAATCAGATTGCAAGTAGCTAAAAGAACATGTGGCAATATTAAGAGCAGTCTTAAATGTACGAATTGGGTAAAAGAATACGGCCCGCAGTTATTTATTTAGTTAGTGATTAGTAATAAAATCAGCATTTGAAGAAAAATCTCAATGTAGGTTATAAAACTGCCATTTAAAATTATAATGTAGTCCTACCAGATGTACCCACAACAGAATTTAATTATATTTTAGTCTGTTCTTGAAAAGTCTATACTTTGTAAGTCACCTTCACAATTTAATAGTTGGCTGTTCATTCATTTTATGGGATTATAGACTGCATGTCGGGGTCAAATAATATAATTGACTAGATTGAATATATATTCATTTGTAACTATTCAGCCTAAAAAAACTAATTATGTGCACATTGTATATGCTCTGGAGCCTTCAAATTGGAAGTATAAAGTAAAAATCCTGTTGATGGCATGAGGGATTTTGCTTGAATCAACCAAAAGGCTAGATTTGGAACCACATTGTATATTAGGACATTAAAGGGACACTAAATTGATTTAATCTTAAAGAGAACCTGTTTTGTTATTTGTAACGGAGCTGGAACACGCAGTCCAATATCTCCGCTGGTACACGGTAAAATACCCAAGAAGCACTACAGTCTCACCATTCCCGACCTCCCATATTGGACAACACACAATTTGGGAGTCAAATGACTACTGACTTTATTTTGTTATTGCAGAAATATTTATACCCATCTCTTCCCACAGGCAATACACATGCCCATATTTGGCCGCACAATACACATAAAGAGAACAATAGGTGTGTTACACCTCCCCGAGGCTCCCTGGCAACTTTGATACAATCAGACATTGATTCAATTACACTTCTTTGTTCTTATCTGAGAATGAAAACACTGTATACAATAGACTTCCTTTATCTTATGCGGAGTCTCTGTAACAGGATTATCTCCCATGCTAAGTAGCTGCAAATGTCTGGGACAATATTCTGCAGAGCATCAACCAACATACATGCAGTACAATAGTAGGATCATATTTTAACCATAATAATCATAAAACAGGGTAGAACAGTGATGGGTTCCGTTACACACCTCCCCCGTGACCATAAGCCGGCATACACGGTCTGATCCCAACGGATCGGCCTGGGGATGTCCGGACAAAAGTATTTGTTGGTCAATTCTCTAGTTTGACAACCCATCAGCATTACTGCAATTCACATTTACTCACATTTCCCATATCCCCAGGTAGCTGGGATCTGAGCGTACAAAACTACCGAATAGCGCTCAGATCATCTTCACACAGTTCAATTGCCATGTAGCTAAAGTCTTTCCCATAGTCTTTCATTATATAAATGGGCTTCATGGCACAGTATCATGGTTCATACAGGGCAAGTACAGAATGACCCCCCTGTATGTAAAGGGCCAGAATGAGTGACTTACACTCTGGTATGGCCGAACACTGGTTCCAAAGGGCAATATGTCCCAGGGCCATAGTCGCAGGGCAGGAGGCTGGCAAACAGTCCTCTCCAAGACAAAGTGGCGAAGGGCACTTCATCACACATCTCTCCTTTGGGGGGAAGTCTAACCAGGTACCTGGATATTTTGCTGTGGTGATGGGGCAACACGCTGAGGGGACTTGAGGGGCAGAGGCCAGCGGCACTCTGCCCTGATGCCAGCTCTTCTGCTGGTATATCCTGCAGGACATCCTGATCTGTGCAAGGGACAAAGGGAGGGCAGAGGCCGACTGCACTCTGCCCCACTGTCAGCTCTTCTGCTGGGGTACTTGGGACGTATTCCGGCTCAGTAGCCAGGGAAAGGTGGGGGTCAGTGGGGGTTAACATTTCCTCTGTTAACCCTGGAGCCACATTAGGAGTTAGCTGGGGAGGGGAATTTGTACTTACCCCCTCCTCCGGTTGTCCCAGTGAGAGTAGTTGGGGATCTGGACAGGCTGTCCAGCATCCCGGTAGGTCAGGCACAGAGACACAAGTCCCATCTGCACCGTCTGGGAGATTGGTGTCTCCCCTTGTTAGGGTAAGCTGTAGCTGGGGGGAGAGGGCGACATCTTCAGCTCCCTGGGGTTCACACTGCCGCTGAGTGGGAAGGACGACACCTTCTGCCCCCTGGGGTTCACACTGCCGCTGGGGAGGAGGGACGACACCTTCTGCCCCCTGGGGTTCACACGGCCGCTGGGGGGGAAGGACGACACCTTCTGCCCCCTGTGGTTCACACTGCCGCTGGGGGGGAAGGACGACCCCTTCTGCCCCCTGGGGTTCACACTGCCGCTGGGGAGGAAGGACGGCCACTTCTGCTCCCTGGGGTACACACTGCCGCTGGGGGGGAAGGACGACACCTTCGGCCCCCTGGGGTACACACTGCCGCTGGGGAGGAAGTAGGGCACCTTCTGCTCCCTGGGGTTCACACTGTCGCTGGGGGGGAAGGACGGCACCTTCTGCTCCCTGGGGTACACACTGTCGCTGGGGAGGAAGGACGACACCTTCAGCTCCCTGGGGTACACACTGCCGCTGGGGAGGAAGGACGACACCTTCAGCTCCCTGGGGTACACACTGCCGCTGGGGAGGAAGGACAACACCTTCAGCCCCCTGGGGTACACACTGCCGCTGGGGGGGAAGGACGACACCTTCGGCCCCCTGGGGTACACACTGCCGCTGGGGAGAAAGGACGGCACCTTCTGCTCCCTGGGGTACACACTGCCGCTGGGGAGAAAGGACGGCACCTTCTGCTCCCTGGGGTACACACTGCCGCTGGGGAGGAAGGACGACACCTTTAGCTCCCTGGGGTACACACTGCCGCTGGAGGGGAAGGACGACACCTTCGGCCCCCTGGGGTACACACTGCCGCTGGGGCGAAAGGACGGCACCTTCTCCCTGGGGTACACACTGTCGCTGGGGAGGAAGGACGACACCTTCGGCCCCCTGGGGTACACACTGCCGCTGGGGAGAAAGGACGGCACCTTCTGCTCCCTGGGGTACACACTGCCGCTGGGGAGGAAGGACGACACCTTTAGCTCCCTGGGGTACACACTGCCGCTGGGGGGGAAGGACGACACCTTCGGCCCCCTGGGGTACACACTGCCGCTGGGGAGAAAGGACGGCACCTTCTGCTCCCTGGGGTACACACTGTCGCTGGGGAGGAAGGACGACACCTTCATCTTCCTGGGGAACACACTGCCGCTGGGGAGGAAGGACGACACCTTCAGCTCCCTGTGGTTCACACTGCCGCTGGGGGGAAAGGACGACACCTTCGGCCCCCTGGGGTACACACTGTCGCTGGGGAGGGGAATTAGTTGGAGTATTCCACGTGGAGCGGTTTCTGTTTCTGGGACAGTCTCTCTGCATGTGGCCCTGCTGGTTACACGTGTGGCACCTGATGTACCGTGGAGGGGTTTGGTAGTTCCCACCACCCGGACGCAGTGCTGGGGGGGTTAATGGTGGGAGGTGGGTTAGCAGCTCCCAAGATGGACCGCTCCCGTGCCCGCTGCTTTTCCATTATGAATTTGTGGACATCTGTCATTAACCATTCCAAGGTTTTTATGGGAAGCGTACCTGGGAAAAAGGCCAGTCTGCTTTGGAGTTCTCTTTCAAACTCAGTCTGTGGGGTAATAAGAGGTACTGTAACCATGAGTTCCTTTCTGTCTGCATCCCTGTAGTCCGCGGCCGCCTCCTCCTCCAGTGGAGTCACTGACAGAGAGGTGCAGTAGACACTGAGCGTTGAGTATGGTAGTTGAGTATAGTGTAGGCATTCAATAAGGATTGGAGTGGAGACGGACGGGTGATGGGGAGGACAGCAAGGAGAGAGTTGCAGTAGTCAAGACAAGATATGATAAGAGAGTGTATTATAATTTTAGTTATGTCTTGTGTGAGATAGTGGCGTATTTTGGAAATGTTTTGTAGATTAAACTGACAAGATTTTGTGATTGATTGTATCTGAGGATTGAAAAAGAGGGCAGGATCCAGTAGAACCCCAAGAAAATGAGTTTGGGAGTTGGGAGTGATGAAACTCCTATATTGTTTTAACGTTTTTTCTATACTGTTAATCATTCCGGATTTATTCAGCAGTGTTTGTACAACTAATTTATGTTGTATGTGGCTGTATATGCTAATTCCTAGCTCAGTGCTAACCTAAATAACATATTTCTTCTTTTTAAGCAACAAAAATAGGTTGTTTGAGATCTTGGAACAAGGACCTTTAGCTCAATAGAATTCAGCGTAATTTGTTGTGCTACTTTGTTCAGTTGCTACATTAGCTGTTAAAAAACACTATGGTGACTTTAGCACTTCCTCCCCAGAAAGTAATATTTTTCTTTCAGTATCACATAACATGCAAGCTCAATGTGTCAGCTTACTTGTTTTTATATGTAGTTTTATTTGAAATGTTACATTTTGTTCTGTCAGTGATGTTGTCTTAGTTAATTGGTTTCTTGAACTGTTCATAAAAGCCTTTGATGTTAAGAATTCTCCAAATACTGTGATTACCTGACTTTCATAATTGCTATTATATAATTCTATTTATACACCTCCAAACATTGTCAATAAGAGCATCCAGTGAATAATAATATGAAGTAAAGTGTGGACTGTAGAGGGATTTTTTATGATATCAATTATATAAATTGTATTTTGAGTCATTATCAGAAAATCTTGCTATCTTCTACTTAGGAAATAGTAACAGCGGTCATGAAGCAATGCAATCAAATTCTAATTTAGTCAATAATGATGCAAGGTCTCCCACTCACGTTCATGGATAATGCAACATAGGACAAACTACAATTGAACAGCTTAAAACCCTTAAAAATAATATAGATTTCAAGGAATTAGGGCAGTGTCTCCCAAAACTGTTTGAGCCATTTTTTGACCTGAAAGGCCCCACAAGCCTATAATAGCTTCCAAAGAACACTTGACCCATGCATGATCCATTTAGGTTAAGAGGATGAATAAAGAACTTTATTTACATGAACTACTGTAATACTTTTTCCGGGGGAGGAGCCCGGCCACGGACAGTGACGTCACGCTTTGGGCCCTGCCCAAAGCCCCAATGCTTATATTAAGCATGCCCTGTGAGGTAGGGCCAACGCCCACTTAGGCCAGTGGGCCGGGCAACTCACCTCCCACCAAGCCATAAACATCAAAATACAAAATTTGCCACTTCTCCACAAATTCATTGAATACAAAACTTTTTTTTTTTTTTTTTTTTAACTATTTACATCTTACATTTTTTTCCGGGGGAGGAGCCCGGCCACGGACAGTGACGTCACGCTTTGGGCCCTGCCCAAAGCCCCAATGCTTATATTAAGCATGCCCTGTGAGGTAGGGCCAACGCCCACTTAGGCCAGTGGGCCGGGCAACTCACCTCCCACCAAGCCATAAACATATCAAAATACAAAATTTGCCACTTCTCCACAAATTCATTGAATACAAAACTTTTTTTTTTTTTTTAACTATTTACATCTTACATTTTTTTCAAACAACCAAATTAACAGGGTGGGATTTCAGTCACCGCGCTGCTGTGAGAAACGGCGCAAAACACGGACGACCGACACGCCCCCAACGCAGCTGATTGGCTTAAAGGCCTCACAGGCTCCGCTGGGTCACGCGACGCTACGTGCTGACCCAGGAAGCCTGTGCAGTTTCCGCGTCATACAATAGGGTCTCTCTAGTATTCTAACTCACAGTGGTCCATCCTCACAATGACCCAAAAATGGCCCCAGGAACTCTAAATCCCTTCAAAGGAAACCCCTCTCAAGAATACCACAATCATCTTTACAATGAGAGAACTATTGTTCTAATTTCTTTGTGGGACCCGTGTTGCACAAAATGCAACCACAGGTTCTATAGTACACTGCTTGGATGGATAAATATATATTCTATACATTTTGAGAAAATTATATTAGAATAAATCTTTTTTTTGTGTAACTTGACATAATTAATTACCATTTAATTTATAAATAACTGTAGTTCTACCAAAATAGTATTATTTAAAAATTAGGACATCTATTATGTTGCACAAATATAATCCACATTTTTATTCACTATATGCCTCTCTAGTTGAATTTAGGATTCTCACGAGGTGCCAGCAATTTTCTGTAATGCACGTTTTTGGTTGGCTAACTTGAGACATATAAAATAGAGGGACAGGTGTGAGGGAACTTGTAGAAGAAGTGATTTTCTATACAAACTCTTTCCTTTGCATCCTCTCCATAATTTGCCATAAACTTGCTTATCTAAAAGGGTAGGAGTAGTCAAGTTCAGTCCTGGAGAGCCACAGGTCTGGATTTGAGGATTTCCTTTCTGTGCACAGGTGAGTCAGTCAGGATGACTGAAGAAGCGATAGTATCGCCTATACACAGCGGGAATATCCTGAAATCCTTGCCTGTACTTGGCTCTCCAGGACCAAAGTTGTCTACCTCTGTACCAGGATAAAAACAGTATCTGTAGTGCTCTCCTATTTCACATTTAGGGCCAAGGCACATTGCACTTCATGCATCTATCAGCAGGTTTACGTAAAAAGGAATATTCATTGTAACTATGGGTATTCCCATTTGGTGAAGTTGCTGATACATTTCAGGAGACCCATCATATAGGTCCTCTAGTTCATTTGTTCCAATTCTCCACATCAATATTACATTTTCTATAGCTTTCATAATCATAAATAAGCTATTAGTTAAACTGTATCCTTTCTCTCAGTATTTTCCCTATTTAAAACATTAATTACCTACCTCTGCCTACACCTGTGCTTTATTAAAATGTATTCTTGAAGTAGTGTTTAAAATATATTATTTTGATCATTTTATTCTATAGTGGCACCTCTCATTCGAATTTGTTATTTGACTAAGAAAAAATGCCTTGGAGTGCGTCATTTGCTTGGTGCTCGTCATGCTTGCTAAGACCTGTATGAGTTCATTTATATTACTCCTTATGTTAACTTTGGTACTCGTCGTTTTCGATACTCGTCATGCTTTCTGGAACCAATTAACCAAGTTACCACTCTATATTGTTTGCTGAGAGCTCAATGGAGTTGTCTGGGTTTGTAAAACCAAAAGATTAGCATTTTTGGATTAACCAAGAAAGTTTCAGATATGAGAATGTATTGATTAGCACTGAGACAATGTGAAAATTACATTTTTTTGTATTTTTTTTTTTTAGATTTTTTTCCCTTAAGGTAAGAATGGTTAAAAACCTATGTCGGAAATATTTTTGTTTTATTTCAAAGAAAGTTAATTATGAAAAAAAGGAATCTGAGAAATTTAGCACAAAAATGAACTTTCATGAAATCCAAGTTTATTTAAATATAAGAGATTAAGATGTCTAAAATAAATTAATATTATGTCGTTATAGCTGAACCTAAAAGAACAGAATGTAAAGAAAGGATGTTACGCCTCTGTATGAGTAGACAAATATAGAAACCTCTGCTTCTCATTATCTTATGTTCATCATTCTAATTTTTTTGGTGAGCTGAAATAATTTTCTGCTTATCCTGTATGCCAAATATTACTCCATATGGTGAAACTAATGGGATTTATTTTTCATAACTGACCTACTTTGTACAGAAAAAATGCTTTCATAGCCGTTGGCAGTGAATGCTGATCAGAGGCATAGATAGCAAAGGTACTTCTTTAATGACTCACATTAATTCTAAATGATCATTTTCAACATGGAAGGAAGCTCCTTCAGCTGAGTATATGGTTTAACAGCGTGAAATAGCATTGATGTACGCCATTAAATTAATCAAGAGAGCTGTGATTACTTGAAATAGGACTAAGAAACCTTTTGTTCAGAAAACATAATTCTTTGTAGTAGGATTACATTCTATTTGAATTAGGCACTATTCAATCTACTAAAAGTAAAAAAAATGTATATATCGTGAGTATTGTGACACTTTTATAATTTATTGATTATATTGTACACGCTCTCCAGTATAAAACTATAATCTCTTGTTTTATGAGAAACATATGCCTACCACTTATCTCCTTAATGTGACTATTATTTTCATACAAGGCTATCTATTCTGGATCTCTCACACATTTTTCTCCTTATAACATCTATCCATCAAGCAGTCTCACTTCATGCCTCTTACAGCTCTATTACCTCTTAGACTTTAGGCTCCCAGAAGAGCACAGCTCTCATCTCTTTTGGTACCAGTGTCTTTTTCACTGTCTTCACTTGTATGCATGTCAAATATTCTCCATGTGCTTATTTTATCACTACACATAAAACATAATAATACAAAAGTAGTATATAAAATGTTAAATAATATAGCAACAGGGTAAATCATGCAAAATATTGTTTAAATGATGTACAGTGGATATATTTTTTTAAGTTGTAATTAGAAAGAAGACATTTTGTTACAATGAACAGTTATTGTACCACAGTTGGACACTATATTACTCAGAATAATCACTCCATCTAAAACCTGAAAATCAAATGCTCAAAGGGGATTTCAAAATCATCCAGGAAAGAAAAACACTGAAAATGAAGATGATAACATTCTTCAATACAAAAGATACTGGACTTAATACAGTGCCTTGCAAAAGTATTCACCCCCCTTGGCATTTATTGTGTTTTGTTTCCTCGCAACCTGGAATTAACATGGATTGTTTGAGGAGTTGCATCATTTAATTTACAGAACATGCCCACAACTTTGAATATGTTTTTTTTATTGCGAAGCAAACAACAAATAGGAACAAAAAAAGTAAATGTGCATAACTATTCACCCCCTCAAGCAATCACAGCTCCAAATCGCTTTGGATAAGTCTCTATGAGCCTGCCACATCTTACCACTGGGATTTTTGCCCATTCCTCCTTGTAAAACTGCTCCAGCTCCTTCAAGTTGGATGGTTTGCGCTTGTGAACAGCAATCTTTAAGTCTGACCACATATTTTCTATTGCATTGAGGTCTGGGCTTTGACTAGGCCATTCCAAATCGTTTACATGTTTCCCCTTAAACCACTCAAGTGTTGCTTTAGCAGTGTGTTTGGGGTCATTGTCCTGCTGGAAGGTGAACCTCTGTCCTAGCCTCAAATCACACACAGAGTGGTACAGGTTTTGCTCAAGAATATCCCTGTATTTAGCACCATCCATCTTTCCCTCAACTCTGACCCAGCTGCTGAAAAACATCCCCAGAGTATGATGCTGCCACCACCATGTATCACTGTGGGGATGGTGTTCGTTGGGGTTGCTCCAGACATAGTGTTTTCTTTGGCCAAAAAGTTCAAGTTTACTGTCATCAGACCAGAGCACCTTCCTCCATACATTTTGGGAGTCTCCCACATGCATTTTCGCAAACACAAAACGTGCCATTTTGTTTTTTTGCTGAAAGTAATGGCTTTCTTCTGGCCACTCTGTCATAAAGCCCAACTCTATGGAGCGTACGGCTTATTGTCATCCTATGTACAGATACTCCAGTCTCTGCTGTGGAACTCTGAAGCTCCTCCAGGGTTACCTTAGGTCTCTGTGCTGCCTCTCTGATTAATGCCCTCCTTGCCTGGTCCGTTTGTTTTGGTGGGTGGCCGTCTCTTGGCAGGTTTCCTTTTGTGCCATGTTCCATTTGGTTATGACAGATTTGATGGTGCTCCTGGGGATCATAAAAAGATTTGGATATTTTTTTATAACCTAACCGGGCTTCTCAACAACATTGTCCCTTACTTGTTTGGAGAGTTCCTTGGTCTTCATGGCAGTGTTTGGTTAGTGGTGCCTCTTGCTTAGGTGTTGCAGCCTCTGGGGCCTTTCAAAAATGGTGTGTATATGTGATGACAGATCATGTGACACTTAGATTGTACACAGGTGGACATCATTTCACTAATGATGTGAATTATGAAGGTAATTGGTTGCACCAGAGCTTTTTATGGGCTTCATAACAAAGTGGGTGAATACATATGCACATTCCAATTTTCTGTTTTTTATTTCTAAAAAATAGTTTTAGTAAATAGTAAAAAGTCAAGTGGGGATGAATACTTTTGCAAGGCACTGTATGGACTTTTGTATCACATTATCAAAACTTCTTGTGACATTGCCACATTCCTTCTTATGTTTTTTTTTTCTTCATTTTTTCTTGTTGTTTTTCTACTCATTAATAGGTGGGGATATTTACGGCCTTAACTTGTACCACTCTGGTTTTCTCTTATCTAAAAGCTTGTGCAGACACATGAACACTTGACCGAACTGAACATTATTCATGATGTCTGTCCCTGATGAATCTCTGCTCTGTATTCTCTGCTTACATTTATTCAGTATTGCTTCTGACTTGAAAAAGAGAGGGGTTACGCTCTAAAACTCGTCATTTCAACAAATACTTTGTCCAATAAAAAGGTATTATATATATATATATATATATATATATATATATATATATATATATTAGTAAATAAATAGTACATCTGTGTTCACATTTGAATGTGTAAAACAAGTTATAAAACCTGCTTCCAGCTCAGAATTCCGAGAAAAACAGTTATTACACTACATTCTGGGAAGCTGAGCTGGGACATGCAAATGTGCCCGCAAATGCATCGCTTTTCAATCAATAGCCATTTTCAGACATGGCTTCCTTTAATATATACTGTTTTAATGTATATACTGTTTTAATTTACATTGTAAAGATGACAGACCTAAGTAAAGTATGCTTCCTCCAAGACGGATTATTTGTTTCGATATTTTAATCTGTCCATCATAAAGACTGGAGTCTACATGCCAGAGTGTCATAGCAGCTAGTCTATGGATAGCATATTTTAGATACAAAAAAATGCATGTCTGATAACCACTAACAAGACAAGTTGTGTTCTGCACAGCTATGCAAACAAAGCATTTCTTGATATTTATACCCACAATGCCTTGTCTCTACAACCTATGGGTCTAAAGCAGCAAACTGAGAAGACGTCAACAGTGGGACATAAAAATTAACCAAATTACCCCCAGTTAGAAATAATCAGTAGTGAACTATTTTATTTTACACAGTTCAGATTGCAACTGTCTTAGTGTATATATACACAACACAGCAGGCGACTATTGCTCTGTGCAGCCATGTAAAGAACATATTAAAGAACATGATTATTATGAATACTGTTAGTATGTATACTCTCAGTTATGCAAATAACGGAAAGTATACATACAACACAACAGTGGGTTCCTGGTTATCTATGCTGTCATGTGGTGCACCAATTCAACAGTTCTTTGCTATGGTGATTGCTGCTTGCTCAACTTGCACAGTAACAGGCTCTGAAGCTGTCAACATGGCCGCCCCCTAGGTGCTCACAGAAGGAATTAATAAATAGTAATAATTCATATAATTGGGCCAGTAGGGATTTCCTTTTGCTAGATTCAGCTTACACCTTTAAAGGGACATGGCTATTTTACTACTTCAGGCCCCTTTTAAAATAACATTTCTGCAGCATTAATTGACCTAAGCAAGGCCCAGTTGGTATGTACGGATATAGGTTAAACACAATTACCTCTAACATATGACAATTAGACCCAAACTACTTCATAGGCTAAATTTAATGATTAGACACAGACTACTTGTTGGGAGGAAGACTGGCCACAGCGTTTATTGGTAAACACAAGTAAACATAATAACCATAACCATCAATAAATAAACATAACCACATGAGGGGAGGAGCCTGGCCAGAGACAGTGGGCCCTACGCCATGAAGCCTCATCCAGGGCCTACCGTGTTGTAACATCCGTACCACCGTAGGGTAGGATCTTACCCATTTTTCCACTGTCCCGGCGACTCCCCCCACGACCCTCCGCTGTGACAACAACATAAACATAATTTGTTAGCATATAATGCACACTTAAACAATATAACAATCACAAGTGCTCCACCAAACAAGACAATCTTTAAACATGACAATGTGCAACCATCATTTTATTTATTTTATCCATTTCCATTTTTCTTTTTTTTTTTTCTTTCTTTCTTTATTTACTTATTTATTTATTTATTTATTATTACAAACATATCAACTTTAAACAAAAATACTTTAGGGATGGGTGGGTGGGTATCTTCTCTCATGTCTAGCTGGGGGACTACTGATAACTTTTGGCGGCAAACCAGCCTATAATGGCTCCGCCTCGCCCAGCTAGCCACCTCCTTCCATACCGGTCCTGCCAGGTCAAAGGGCCCTACTCCCAACCACAGCAGGCTGGGGTGGCCTCCAGGCCCTCCATTCTCATTTGTGACTTTAGTGTCTCTTTAAGAATTTTTCTCAAGTTAGTTTAAGGCTTCTACTCTGCAAATATAGTTTTGTCCTTATATCAGTGAAATTAGTTAATGTATTATTCTCTAATTTGTACTGTCTGTAGACAGTGGACTGAAGGATCAAATGCACTCAGAGAACCGGTCATTCTTCTTTGGCAAATCTATTAGAGACTTATATATGACCTTGTGAAATTTAACAAATCTTCATTTGTGGGAAGAAGAAAAGATAGAATGGGAATTCAAGGCCTTTGAACAGAACCACACAATTACATAGTGTTACCCACTAAAAGGACAAGCTATTATGAGAAAGGGCAGCAATTTGTATAGATATGATAATTTTATTGCAATTTTTTAAATTAGGATTTTTAGTACATTAACATTTTTGCGATCATAGAAAAATTTAATACAATAATGTTCATTAGGAATTAGTAGATGTGCAAAGCAGTCGTTTCTGTTATATTAATTAAAACTCTTGTGACTACATTTTGACATAGACTTTATTTTATATGATTTTCCATTGTCTGTATGAAGAAAAAGATTACTTACCGTAATTCTAAATGTGTGGTGTCTTTAATAGAGTATTTACAGTGGTTTGCATTAGGTTAATGTGAGACAGAGAACTTAGCACGTTTTGTAATAAAATTATATACTATTTTTGGCAAAATATTGAAATAACTAGATTAAACAGCCAGTGTAATTTAACAATTACTGTATGGCCTTTTAAAGAACAAGACTTTATAACCGGCAAAAATATTTTAGAACATTTTCTGTAGTCTTGACTTGGAGTGACCATTGTTTTGTTTCATGCCTTGAGGAAGAGGAATTTTTATTTTCTGTTCTATCGGTTTTATTGAAGTTGTATATAATGTTTGCTTACAGTATTTTACCTTATTGGGACTAGTAAAGTTTCAGTGATATGTGTCACAATAACGCATGCCATTCTGTTTGTAGTACATTATTGTACAGTGTCAAATAAAGGGCTATTCTATTCTATGCTCTGTTTGTATTGTCTTGTTTTCTCCCAAGAGAGGGACCTTATACACAGATTAGATTTTATTTAGTCCTTTTGTAAGTTGTGGTACTACAAATTGTCTCATTTCGTCTGAAGCAGCTGAATGATTCTCTGCATTTAAGAATACATAAGCACAAGCAAAAATGATGACTACAAAATCATTGCATATAATACTTAGTAGTAGTATAATAAGTTACATAGTAATTGAGGTTGCAAAAAGACTTTTAGTCCATCAAGTTCAACATTTTTAGATCTCCTCTGATCTGAAATATGCTGATTTGTTGTTAATTGATCCAGAGGAAGGCAAACAGAAAAAACCCAAGTGGAACCAATCGTCTCAAAAGGGGGAAAAAATGAATATCCTTCCCTACCCCAGATACTGGCGACCGGATTCCTCCCTGGATCAATAATCTCTCTCTAATTAACCAGAATAACCCTGAATGCCCTTTTTAAAGTTATCTATCGAATCCGCTGTCACCATCACCTTTGGTAGAGAATTCCACAGATTAACCACCCTTACTGTGAAGAACCCTTTTCTTTCTTTAAGGCAGAATCTTTTTACTTCTAACCTCAAGGGATGTCCTCTTGTCAGTTGAAAACCTCTTGGCATAAAAAGCTCACTTGACAAAGCTTTATACTGACGCTGGATGTATTTATATAAGGTAATCATATCTCCTCTTAGACGCCTTATTTCTAGAGCAAGAAAGTTTAATTCGGTTAGTCCCCTCAATTCCCCTTATTAGTTTTGTTGACCTTCTCTGTACCTTTTCGGGCTCTAAAATGTCCTTTTTATGAAGTGGTGCCCAAAATTGTACTCCATATTCCAAATGAGGGCGTACTAGGGATTTGTATACTGGCAGAATTATATTTGCTTCCCTTGCTTCTATACCCTTCTTAATACAATAAAGTTATATAGTAGTTTTAGGCACTATGAATGCATCTGATTGAGGAGAATCAGTAGAATATGCAAACATATTTTGCATGGAAAAATCCCCTCAAAATAAACATTAATAAACTTACCGTAGAGTTTGTAAATTTCTTCAGTTTTCTGTCAGTTGATTTTGAGAAGGAATGCCCATGAAAACCCTAGTTAAATTATCATAAAATTCATAATTGATTTTGGCCAATCAGAGGCAGTTACAACCTTGTTGTGATGTCTGGAGCTCAGTCTCTGCAGCAAAGCATCATGGTATGTGTAGTATTTTGTTCCCACCACAAGTAAGCCGCTTCAGCCAGTACTTCTCTGGATCTCTGTACTGCACTGCTGTTGGCTGGAAGGTTAGTATAGGGTTAAAAACATTACTTGAATGCATTGTTTCTATTGGTTAGTACCAGGCACCTCTGGGCTTTTTCTGATATAAGCAGCATGTGTTAAAAACAAGGAAAATTCCATATACCTTTAAAGGACTAATGCATATATTTATTTTTTTACTCATTATATCAAGGCTGGTTCTTTGAAAAAAGCATATTGTAAATATTAGACTACAGTGGGCAATAGTAATATAAAAATATGTAATAATAATATGTATTAATCTATATTTTATGTGTTTATTGAATTAGCTCTTATATAGTCTTATTTTATTTGCAGTTCTGCAATCAACAAGCACTGGGAAGCAGAACTGGCTACACTAAAAGGAAACAATGCCAAACTCACAGCCGCTTTGCTAGAGTCTACTGCCAATGTTAAACAATGGAAACAACAGCTTGCAGCCTATCAGGAGGAAGCAGAGCGTCTACACAAACGGGTGAGCTGACATCTTGTACCAAGATTGGAGTCCCAGCAGCTACTTGACAATGAGCAGCTGGTGGCTTGTAGCGGCCAGTCTGTGCGGTGTCCTGTCCACAGGAAATCATTCCATTTACACGTTTACCACAAAGGAAATTGTGAAAACATGTACACTGCAATGCAGACTTCTTGAACCTGGTAACACAAATGAATTCAATGTGCTCTTGTTGAATCTCAAGAGTGTCTGTTTTCTGTGGTTATGACAGAAAAGTAATGATAAAAACACATACAATGTTGTTTTACTCCTAGTAATATCTATACTGTTAGAGGTAACTGGAGGTAGCCTATGTTACAATCGCTGCTTCAATTGGGCTCGACCAGAGACTAGTTCTGTCCCCCCCCCCCCCCCCCCAGTGATACGTAATGGCAAGTGTGTGTGTGCGTGTGCTTGCGTGTGTGTGGGGATGTTCCTTTATAGTCCCATCTTTCCAACATGGCGTGACTGAACAACATAGCTGATAGTACCACCTGTCCCACCATACATTAGGGGTGTCCCATGCCAACTCAAGGCCCATTACTTCACACAGCCCCCCAGATTCATGGGTGTCACTGCCTATAATAAAAAAAAACATATTTAGTTCTGTTATTTAGTAAACTGGCATTTTACACTGCTGAATCAGTAATGTAAGCTCACATAAAGGGTCGCTATAGCTTAGAAAAACTCTGTAAGTTTGTGATGTATATAAAAACCTATCACCATTACTAATTATACAATCCATGAACATTAAATAGTTTTTAGAGAAAAAAAAATATTTTATCAGGTATTCCATGTTTATGACTTCCACACTACTGTTGGCTTGCTTGAAGTCTAAGGGTTTTTGCTTCCCTGTTTTTCTTATCTATTCAGTATTGGTTGATTCAGATAGGATTTATATCTTCCCTTCCATCACACATCATAAGTAGTAGGCACTTGCAATTAATCAAGCTCTGGTTGTCCTTCGTTGCCCTCCATCCAGTTTATGCCCTGGCTACTAGCAGAGTCTGCTAAAATGAAGGCTGTTAAACCCACAGATACACAGCTATTAATGTTGGTAGATTGGGATTACTTCACAAACCTGAAGTTTTTCCCAGCCTACCAGGGTCCTTTAACTCAAGTGGGAACCAATCAGACTGTTCACCACGTGAGGCAAGCTAATGAACGCAGCACTCAGTGCGAGCCAGTGTGAAGTGTTATTTAAAGTATATATATTATCTCAGGAGCTGTGGTAGGGAGATACAGAGTGGTGGCTCTACTACACAACTGTGCATGTGTTCATAGTTCTTCTGTTGCATATTACATGCGTGCTATTTTAACAATGAAATAGAAGTATCAGTTCTACAGCATAACATGCACTTTTGCAAATGGCAGAACACACATATTATTATTGTTTATTTGTAACGAGCAAACATATTCCGTAGCGCTATACATAAGTTAAGTTACAGGCAAAGACAAGTACAAGATTAACACATTGCAAAGAATGGATGGCCCTGTCTTTGAGCTTGGAATCCGGTGTCCATATCGCTTTCCCTAAAGCACCGCGCAGGATTCAAACTCGCAGACTTACAATCTAAAGGATTGTACACATTAATCATGCTGTTAAATTTCATTTGAATCCCCTATGTCCTAGCTTTCCTCTTTGGCTGCCTATCGGATATTTTGTATTACTCCTACTCACTTCTATTTATTAAGGCAGATGGCTAAGAACTTCCTTCTGGATTTTGCATCACAAATAACACTATATGGAGTTGTGATTGTCACATGTGTTTGTTCATTAGGCCTGGCTTGTTAAAAGGGGCACTTGTAAGAAAAGTCACTGAAAAAAGTGTGATTACTAAAACATCAATCAGCATTTAGTTTATATATGTGCATTGGAAATGTTTGTAATAATTGTCTCATAAACTACTGACAAGTGGGTATTTTGTAATTTGTCATTGCTGCAAGCTGAAGCTGTCAATTTGGAAAATAGTGACTGCAATTAATACAGACAGTGTTATTACATCTGTATTCTCTGAAAGTATGTAGTGGTTATATTAAGTCTTACAGCTTATACACAACCATTTGCGTTTATGCTTTAAATTTTAAAAAAATGTGAAAAGAAAAAAAGGACACTTCTAAGTCCATCAATTCAGCAGTAAAATCAGAAAATAATAAGTAAATAGAAATACACTTTCAAAACTAAAGAATCTGATATTAGTCACACTTGTTTGTCCATCATCTTCAAATGCCTTTTTCCAGTGCTTCTTCAATCAAAGCAGCCGTTAGGAACTATCAAGCTTGAAATAAAGTATTTAAAAATGCTAATAGATATGATATTTATTTTATTATATGACTGCACAAACACCAAGGACCAGATGTACTAAGATGATGGGCTTAGATAAATCCCAAGTTCCTCTGTTATGCTGTATGGTAGATTTAGGATGGCATCCACAAGTGTTGTCTAAGACCTTTTAACTTAGTACATCTGTCCATAATTGATTAAACTACATTATATTGTTAGAATACCACTACTCTGGATCTTATTAATTCTCGTCCTTCAAGTTGGAAAAAGAACACATCTCGTTTAAATAAATCATGTGGTTCCAAAACCTAGTAACATAAGTGCTTTATACATTTTGTGTTGGAAGTGGCTGGAGACAGCTTTCTTAGGATTATTTTTGATGATGCTTTGTTTAAATTCAGCAGCCCATAATGCCAACTGGTATTAATGGGCACAGTGAAATCTATTTCCTTGGCCAGTGCCCAATGCTCCTGTAAATGAAGCAGATGCACCGTTCAGTGACTGTGACAATCTGCCAGGCATTATACTCCTCTACATTGTTGTTTTGTAAGGTAGTAGAGAACACAGGTCCAAACCTTTCAGCATCTTACTCTTGATAAATTATTGATATGCTTGAAACACAAGTGACTAGTTGTCTGTGATCCTCAAAGTGTCCATGATGTCCTGCACAGTGGAAGATCTTCACTCATCTCTAAGCAGGGGCTTCTACACTTCTGGGAGAGAGACTTCGAAGTAAGAAAGATGGATTACTGAAAGAAGAGAAAATCATTAAGAGGACAAAGTTTTATCATACTTTAAACCTTAAGTCTAAATGAGCAAGTTTGCACTTTAATGTATTAAATCTAATGTCAGAAATATTTATTTGAAAATTGCTTTTTCTCATGTGTAATAAGACTCAAGAACACTCCCACCCCAGCCAGCCTATTATCAGCAACTGCCCTTTAACAAGAGTGGTTGGGAAGGTAAATGCTCAATATTACATTCTGTACTTGCACTATAATATGAATAATTTTATATGATAATTTGTACTAAAGAGAAATTATAAGAAAGGGTAAGTTGTAAGAAAGTTAGGAGTTATAAGAAAATAGTACATTGAGCAACAAGAAGGAGACTTATGGCCCCTTCCTATGTAATACCATCTTTTTAATCATACTCATTATATGTAATCATTTTTTTTTCTTGTACAGAAAGTTAAAAATTAGCATTTACATATCTCCACATTGTCTCCTCCATCTTTTATGTAGTTTTTGCTTTACATGAGACATCCTACATTTGTTATTCCCTGGTATTAAAGAAATCAATGTAATCCTCCAGCTTTTGCTACTTGTAAAATAGTACAAATACATACTGTATATACAATGATTTATTTTGTTGTTAAAAACACAAACATCTGTTCTCCTGATCTTTAGGATAAGGCTCCTTCTATCCTTTATCCTATCCTTCCTGTAGCAGAAAGTGTGGCACATTTCCACAGGTTGTACCAGTAAAGACGTGCAATAAATAGGCAGCTGGAGAGAAGTCATCCCACAATCTGAAAAGTTAGGTGCAGCTCTAGCTCAAACATAATGGGAAAACTAGTTAATTCAAGTATCAGTTTTCTCACAAAATATCAATTTTTTAATCACTATAAGTTGAAACGTTGTTTATACTTATCTTTAATACATAAAGAACAAGATGCATTTTAAGTGATTTCTTACGGCTATTAGAATAGCTCTCTGAGTACTTGCAAATTTACTCCAATAATTAGACGTTGTTGTTTTAGAGCACTTCAGAACTAAAGCCAGGTAAAACAAGATGAAGTTGGCGGAGGCAATACACTAGACAAATGATTAATATCTATTTATATTTATAATCTCACGTTTTACATTTTTATCTTTAAAAGGTGAGTGAAGTCATTATAAATACGGTACTCTGCGCCAACAGATAGAAAGTGGAAGAACACTCATTATTTATTATTCAGAGATGTGGTGCAGTGGGTAAAATCCCCTGTTTTGGGGTTTTGGGTTCAAATCCTGTTATTTCTTTTATTTTTTTGCATTAATATTTTTATCGAGTTTAAAAGATTATTGTAAAAATATTCAAACTTCCATATTTGTCTCATATATATAAATATATTTTATAGTTTAGAAAATAAAATATACCTCTATAAAAAATATAGGAGGCATAACTTCTAAAACTCTGTTCCAGTCCTTTGGGATCGATATTGAGTTTCACAATGAGTAACATGTCCATTCCAGCAACTATCAAACACAAATTAATTCCCACTACATTAGAAATTACTTAGTAGCAGTTAGAATTGCATCTGGTTCACAGTGCTTTATAATGGAACTAAAATATTAATTCATTGTAGTCTGTAAAAACATTGCATATATACACTTGCTGTGCTTTTCCATCCTCTATCTGAAGGTGCAGAGCATATACTGTATGGTGACTTCCGTACCTTTAACAAAAGTTTACTCAGTCGCTAACATAATCCTTTCTTCTTTTTTTCTGAAAACTCCTTGTATGTCATATTAAGTGAGAGGCTGATATAAATGGATTAATTGGTGGTGGTAGACGAGAAAGATCTGAATAAGCTGTCATTGCAGAATTTACAAGTATACGCTCATGATATATCCTCATAAATAAATCCCTCTGTTCTTATTTTTATTTAGGTGAGCGAATTAGAATCTGTAAGCAGTCAAGCAAACGCAGTTCAAACACACAAAACGGAACTAAATCAGACGATACAAGAATTAGAATCTACGCTGAAAAAGAAAGAAGAGGTATTTAATGTTTCCTATGTTCTTTATAATTTAATTGTGTCTGGCAATGCTAATACTAATGACATTTAGTCTCCTAACCTATTAGTATTCAGTTAGTGTTGGCTTATTCTTTGTATTTGTAAGACTACAAAATGGACCTTCGCACCTTCGCTGGTAAAGAAATCTTTACTACAGCTGCAGTCTGTGGCCTTCCTGTATTGTATAATTATGTTTTCATAACACTGAATTTAGTTAGTGGATTCAGCAAGCATGCTTCAAAGAAACAGAAATGCTAGAAGTGGCCATAATCTAACGTTAAAGGGCCCCTCTAGTACCACATTTTCTAAAATATATATAATTTTTTTTATTAAACATATTTACAAATTATATTAAATGTGGAAGGAGTGCTATTATTTTCTCGGCCTGTTGTTACACGATACAGAATGGCAAGGAACCTTCTTGATCTACTGTACACGCACAACTTTGTATTTTATTAACATTGTTTGCATGTAGCACTAGCTAAACAAACATATAAATGACTTTAGGCAAAGTCAGGTCAAGCACATTACTTTTAATCTAATCTGTTTCGTTAATGTTATTTTTTTTAATATCATTTATGTTTGATACAAAAAATAAACAATACCTAGGGCTTTAGTGGAATATCTAATTGAAATGGCTTAGTCATATTGGAAAATGGCGACAGACCTGTGGAGAAACCTACAATGGGTCGGCATAGGCGCCTGTTGGAACTGATGTGCAACAACCCTTGGGTCTTATTTAATGATATATTCAGCAAATAAGCAAAAGGAAGGAAAGGTCCTTAGTGCTGCAGTCGCTCCGACTGATCTTCCCAGCCTTCTGGATCCTGAGTTGGGGAGACAAGACATCAGTAACAGCCATTGGGTACAGCAGGGTTGTATTTAATGACTGCCAGGAGATTCGAGCCAACACTAGTTTTTCTATACAAGTTGTGATGTCTTTTGTTGTAGATAAGTGTATATACTGATATATGTAGTAATGTAGAAATGACTCAGAATAACAAAATAAAAATGATTATTTATAGATGTTATCTTGTCAATGCAGGATAATATGAAAATTATTCTAGTTCATTACAAATGACTGATAAATGTTGTTTTGGGGCACACTGTTTTACTTTTTATTTCCATATTCTAGATTAACATAACAATTGTTTTTGTAGAATATGAAGAAATGATAGAATTGGTCAAAAAAATGGGACACAAGTTGACAGATGCACCCTGTAATTACAGAATCCCCCCTATAATCTGCTCTCTCTATATTTTCTTTTGCTATCTTAGGAAATAGAAAGGTTGAAGGAAGAGATTGACCATGCAAAAGAGTTGCAAGAACAAAGGGATTCCTTGAGCCAAAAATTACAGGTATTTTGTGTTTTTTTGTTCTTTCATGGCAATCTGTGCAGTTGCAATGACATGAACTTGTACATCAGGGTCTATTTATTATGATTGGATTTGTATACCATTACAAGACGTCTCATAGAATAACATAAGAAGTGGTGACATCTAAGCCATGGTAGGATAAGAGCAAAGGCAAAGGTTCCTTAATTAAGCATAATTTGGAACACATCACAGTAAAGAACTCCCAAAAACATATTGAAATACTTTTTGAATTCTTTGAAATACATGCATTTTTCACTGAGAAATTAAATTAAAAAAAATTGTGTTTACAAGTGCTACTGCATTACTGCAATCAATCAGGTTGACCCTTGATCATTGTGTCCCCCATTCAAGTCAATGGTAAGGTTTCTGTTAGACTGCTTGATGTTGCAGTTTGTAGGGAACAGGCTTTGTAATGGGTTTATTCTTTTCTTATGGCAGAAAATACAGGTTTCTGCTGTCTTGCCTCTCTGGAATTTGAGCTATGCAGACCAGGGATTTGCTCCAGGGGTGCTCTGTGTAGTGATCAAAAGAAAAAAAAATAACCCTTAACAAATCTATCTGTGCATGCATGGAATGCTGGACGCGCCTATAACAGGTCAGCTATGGGTTATCTGGTCTGTGCATACAATCTTGTGCTCTTTTAGACCACGAAGCACACTTACATTGAGGTAAATGGCCCTTTACGCAAGTCCCAGATTATAATTAAGAAATATTATCTGGGTCATATGAAAACTTTTATAAAACCATGAAATATACATACATTTTAAAAAATTCCAAGTATTTTTTTTTTCATTTAGTTTCCAGTGCTCTGATTATGTACGGCAGTATTGATAAATGCCATTCCCTATAATTTAGTGTTTAGTACAAAGTGAATGTTGATTGCTCTGATAAAATGCATGCTTTCTTTTCTAATAAACATACTACTTATTTCCATTTGGCACGTCCAATACATCACTGCATACAATTACCTAATAATACCACTGTGTGAATGCTGTAATGAGGCTGACCTTGGTTTGCGGTCAGGAATGTACCACAACTTTACGCTCACTAAGACCCTTTATACACACTTCAGAAAAGGTTAGAGCTCTATAAATAAAATATAATAATAATAATAATAGCAGTGAATACTTTAAAACAAGAATTCAATGCACCATACTGAAGAAATACAGTGCTCCAGCAAACAATGTCTCTGCATTTAACTTCCAAAGAGCTTATCTTAGCATGAAATGTAAAATCTGCTTGAGAATGCACTTCAGTAGTATTTCATCAAAGGAATATTAATACGCGCTGATAAGATTCTAATTGTACTGTTGATTCCCAAAAGCTGATATGATGGACACAGCATCCGAGATAAATTAATATGAAAGAGAAATTGATATGCTTTAAATAATTAATCTGATAGGAAGCCCTGAACAATTATACAAAGTAATAAAAAGGCCAATAATAAGAACGGTCTTGCTCACAAAGGCAAAATGTGTAATGGACCAGTTATTGCTCCATGGCTCAGAAACAGTTGATTTTATTTGCAGTGCCATACTTTCTAGTGGTACTGGCATCACTGTAATAGTTTGTAGAGTGACTAACGCCTGCTCAGGCGTTACTCAAAGGGGAGGGGGGAAGAGAGAGAGAGGGAGGGGGAAGAGAGAGAGGGTGAGAGGGGGAAGAGAGAGGAGGGAGGGGGAAGAAAGAGCGGGAGGGGGAAGGGATAGAGGGAGGGAGGGGGAAGAGAGAGAGGGAGGGGGAAGAGAGAGAGGGAGGGGGAAGGGAGGGAGGGGGAAGAGAGAGTGGATGGGAGGGGGAAGAGAGAGCTGGAGGGAGGGGAAGAGAGGATGCAGGAAGAGAGAGGGGGAGGGAGGGGGAAGAGAGAGGGGGAGAGAAAGAGAGTGGGGATAAGATGGAGGTGGGAGAGAGAGAGGGGGGAAAGAGGGGGAAGAGAGGGAGCAGGGAAGAAGGGGGAAGAAAAAGAGGGAGGGGGAAGAGAGAGAGGATGGGAGGGGGAAGAGAGAGAGGGTGAGAGGGGGAAGAGAGGGGAGGGAGGGGGAAGAAAGAGCGGGAGGGGGAAGGGATAGAGGGAGGGAGGGGGAAGAGAGAGAGGGAGGGGGAAGAGAGAGAGGGAGGGGGAAGGGAGGGAGGGGGAAGAGAGAGTGGATGGGAGGGGGAAGAGAGAGCTGGAGGGAGGGGAAGAGAGGATGCAGGAAGAGAGAGGGGGAGGGAGGGGGAAGAGAGAGGGGGAGAGAAAGAGAGGGGGGATAAGATGGAGGTGGGAGAGAGAGAGGGGGGAAAGAGGGGGAAGAGAGGGAGCAGGAGAAGATTTTTAACGTTTGTCCACTGACAAAGAAATGATCAGTCTATAATTTTAATGGTAGGTGTATTTTAACAGTGAGAGACAGAACAACAACAAAAAAACAAAACAAAAAAGTCAAAAAAGTTATAAATTGATTTTCAGGTCAATAGAGGGAAATAAATATTTGACCCCTTCAACTTAGTACTTGGTGGCAAAAACCTTGTTGGCAATCACAGAGGTCAGACATTTCTTGTAGTTGGCCACCAGGTTTGCACACATCTCAGGAGGGATTTTGTCCCACTCCGCTTTGCACATCCTCTCCAAGTCATTAAGGATTTCGGGGCTGATGTTTGGCAACTAGAGACTTCAGCTACCTCCACAGATTTTCTATGGGATTAAGGTCTGGAGACTGGCTAGTTCACTCCAGGACCTTAATGTTCTTCTTCTTGAGCCACTCCTTTGTTGCCTTGGCTATGTGTTTTGGGTCATTGTCATGCTGGAATACCCATCCATGACCCATTTTCAATGCATTGGCTGAGGGAAGGAGGTTCTCACCCAAGATTTGACGGTACATGGCCCTGTCCATCATCCCTTTGATGCGGTGCAGTTGTCCTGTCCCCTTAGCAAAAAAACACCCCCAAAGCATAATGTTTCCACCTCCATATCTGACAGTGGAGATGGTGTTCTTGGGATTATAGGCAGCATTTTTTGTCCTCCAAACACGGCGAGTTCAGTTGATGCCAAAGAGCTCGATTTTGTTCTCACCTGACCACAACACTTTCATACAGTTCTCCTCTGAATCATTCCGATGTTCATTGGCAGACTTCAGACAGGCCTGTACATGTGCTTTCTTGAGCAGGGGGACCTTGCAGGTGCTGCGGGATTTCAGTCCTTCACGGTGTAGTGTGTTACCAAGTGTTTTCTTGGTGACTATGGTCCCAGCTGCCTTGAGATCATTAACAAGATCCTCACATGTAGTTCTGGGCTGATTCCTCACCGTTCTCATGATCATTGAAACTCCACGAGGTGAGATCTTGCATGGAGCACCAAACCAAGGGAGACTGACAGTTATTTTGTGTTTCTTCCATTTGCGAATAATCGCACCAACTGTTGTCACCTTCTCCCCAAGCGACTTGAAGATGGTCTTGTAGCTCATTCCAGCCTTGTGTAGGTCTACACTCTTGTCCCTGACATCCTTGGACAGCTCTTTGGTCTTGGCCATGGTGCAGAGTTTGGAATCTGATGGATTGCTTTTGTGGACAGGTGTCTTCTATACAGGTAATGAGCTAAGATTAGGAGCACTGCCTTTAAGAGAGTGCTCCTAATCTCAGCTCGTTACCTGTATAAAAGACACCTGGGAGCCATAAATCTTCCTGATTGATAGGGGATCAAATATTTATTTCCCTCACTGACCTGCAAATCAATTTATAACTTTTTTGACATGCTTTTTTCTCGGGGGTATTTTTTGTTATTCTGTCTCTCATTGTTAAAATACACCTACCATTAAAATTATAGACTGATCATTTCTTTGTCAGTGAACAAACGTTCAAAATCAGCAGGGGATCAAATACTTTTCCCCCCACTGTAGCTTTTCTAACAAAACTGGGAATTCCCTCCAACGATATATAAATAGGGTGTGTCTGAGAACTGCACCAAATGAGTTATATATCTCTATGAAAAGAAAATAATTCAAGAAGAGGTACTGACTTGAGTGCATACACAGACTAAAAGATCATTTTTTAACCTTTGCATAAATAATTTTTCATTCAAACATAAACGTTTATAATATTTAAAACCTGCTCTTTTAAATGAATGATAGCAAATGCATAACTTCAGTTTCCTTTTATCATTCCTTATTATTAATCATTTATTTGTAATGCGCCAACATATTCCGTAGCGCTGTGCATGGGTTAAAATCAAGGCAAAACGATAGCAGTATTAGCACGTTGAAAAGGATGGAGGGCCCTGTCTTTGAGCTTAGAATCCAGTGTCCAAAGTGCTTTTTCCTAAGCACCTTGCAAGATGGAAAACTCGCAAACTATTAAGGATATATGGAGGTTTCCCTGCTTTTACCTTTCTCTAATCTAACACACGCTGCATATATCAGAAACACACATTACATTAAGTCATTCTATACACATACAGATTTATTTTATTTCGAGAAATGGATTTCCACTCTCCCAGAGGTGCCTGCATAAGCAACTGGTACCTACCAATAGAAACACTGCATTTGGGTATGTTTTTTAAACCTATACTAACTCTTCTAGCCGACAGCAGCACAATGCAGACATCCAGAGCATCATTGCCAGAAGCTTCCATGAGGCTTTGAGGCAGGAATTGGTCCCTAGACATTGTAACAAAGTTGTAGCTGCCTCTGATTGGTCATATCGAATTATGCATTTTATGAATAACTGTTTTAAGTAAAACATGTTGCATTTTAATTGTTCTCAGGAGGTGGAAACACGAAACAAAGACCTTGAAGGACAGCTCACCGACTTAGAGCAACGTCTGGAAAAGAGCCAGAACGAACAGGAAGCTTTTCGCAATAACTTGAAGACACTTTTAGAAATCCTGGATGGGAAAATCTTTGAACTCACTGAACTGAGAGACAACCTGGCCAAGTTGATAGAATGCAGCTAGAAAAAGATGGAAGCGCTCTCGCCAACCCTCTTAAAGATGCACTGTCTCTCTTCACAGCACGATGGCGGGCTCTGCATCCGAGTTGCACAAAACAAGAATGGGAAAAACTCCTTTTTTCCAAGAGTCTATTTGCAAATTTTGTAGTTGGCTAAAGTGTGAAATTGAGACTTGCTGTAATAGCTAAGAGAGAGAGGAAATAAAATAAAAATAAAAAAAAAAGTAAAACTTGAATTACAAATTACCTCCTATATCCTTATTGGCCATAATGAACTTTTAACCCATTCAGTGCCGGATAATACTACGCTCTAGCTCTGAATGTATATGGTTATTAATGGTAGTTTGAAGCAGTCCACATATGGTGTGCTAATAGATGAGACATTAGCAGCCAGTGGACTGTGTTGGACAAAAAATTTTTTTTTTTTTTTTAAGGTTTGGAATTTTTTTCTTCATTTTATTTTATTTATTTTTTTCCAATGAAATATCTTCTTGCAGTGTTTTGTGCAAAAACTTAGCGATGGGAGACGCCCTTTGTATTTTTGTTGTAATCTGAACATTTTCTCAGGATATTTTTGCACTGTCAACAAAAAAAACAAAAAAAAGTGCATTACTAATTTACCTTGCCAGGAGTGAGAGAAAATGCATCTTTAACTGAAATCTAGATACAGTGATCCTACCAGTTGTATAAAGTTCTTCCTTTTTTTTATACTGGAAGATATTTCTGTACGAAGTTCACTCTGGTGTACTTTAGTATATTGTCCAGTGTAAGGTTTACTTTTTGTTTCATTTTAATGCCATTTATTTACTGATACAATTTACAGTCTCATTTTCTTATACACTACAAAGCCAACTCCAAAGGCAGCTCAGTCCCTGGGAGATTAAGGTTGTTAATTTATGATATATTTGAAGAGCATACAGAAGAATATATAAGAAAAAATAAGAATTTATTACGTGGACTTTAACTGCATATGAGTATGTTTTGAAATGAATGCAAAATGTTTACTTATGTATTTTGGAAGACATAATTTCTGAATGTCCAATGCATCTCAGTGTACCTAGTAAAGGATAGTAGGAATCCTATTTCTTCTAAATAATATTTAAGGATATACCGCTATTGGGAATCTATTGCTTTGAATTGATCAAACTGAGAGGACTGTTTTCTAGAAGCTGGGGAAATGTGATCAGTGTGTATTGTTTAGCCCATCCATCCCCTAAGAACAAAGTTTTTTTATATAATACCAGGCTGTTTGTTTAAAAAATGTGTAGCCCAAGACTAAATCCTTTTCTTTTGCTTGGCAATAGCTGTGAATTGAAGTGCCAGTACAGAGCTGGGATCTCGGGCCTAGTTGCAGGAGAGCAGATTCTTGTTACTGGAGGGAGCAGAAGTGACCACAAAATGTGTTAAGGTAGGAAGTGTCAAGTTTGAGGTTCTCTGTCCCTTTTAAAAATTACACTTGACAATCTCCTTAATCTAACAGTTGCACCATGGCCCCAGTGTTTCTCAACCGCCTGTCCTGAGGCCAGTGCCATCTCTAAGACCTTACTTAGGAGGGACGAGCAGCCTTTAAATATGCCATAAGTCATAGTTATGGATAGAATATTGGGGAATGTATCTGTAGATAAAATATACTCTATTCAAATCCATATTGAAATAAATGAAAATATAGTGTGTTATATGTAGTATCGCCCAGTTCAAAAATGTTCTGGATATCAAAGGTGGTTCCTGTGAGCATTGGGAGGTGACCAGCTGGTCCCAGATCAAAAAAGTTGAGAGCCCCTGGTTTAGTTCATCCACTGGAACGCTCTCTCCCATGCAAGTCAAGCAATATATATATATATATATATATATATATATATATATATATATATATATATATACACACACTGTATTTATATGTGTATATATATATATATATATATATATATATACACACTGTATTTATATGTATATATATATATATATATATATATATATATATATATATACACACACTGTACATGTGTGTATATATATATATATATATATATATATATATATATATATATATACATATACACTGTACATGTGTGTGTGTATATATATATATATATATATATATATATATATATACTGTACATGTGTGTGTATATATATATATATATATATATATATATATATATATATAGTAAGTAAATAGTACATTTGTGCTCACATTAGAACGTCTAAAATAAGTTAGAATACTTTATCCTGCTCAGAATTCCAAGAAATGCAGTTATTGCAATGCATTCTGGAAACCTGGGTAGGGACATGCAAAGGTGCCCACAAAGGCTTCACCTTTAATCCAATACCATTTCAAACATGGCTCCTTTTAGGCATATGCCTGCTGTATTATACAGCTTTAAGCAAAGTCCAGGACAGATTATGCACAAGTTTCATGGTTACTGCCTCCCATCAGCGTGGGGTCGATTCCTAGCTTGTGTAGTATATTTTGTGGTGAGGTAGTTTACCACAGAAATCATTTAATTTATGGTGAGCGATAGAAGCCTCCACCGTACAGTAAATAAATATTACATTTGTGTTCACATTTGAACGCCTAAAACAAGTTAAAAGACTTATTTCCTGCTCAGAATTCCAAGAAATACAGTTATTGCACTGCATTCTGGGAACCTGGGCAGAGACATATATCACTTTTTTTTACTTAATAAAAAATTTGTACATTCTATGTCAGGTTTTAATGTTCTTTAAATGATTGAGGAACTCAAAGCAATCACCAATCAATGACCAGTAAAATACAGTATATATACATGCCTTGGGGTCCCATTTTGCAAAGCCATATGATAAAAAGTAAATATGTTTATGTTTTCTGAAGGAAAAATGTGAGATTTCATTCAGAAATGCTAAAATGAGTAAAGTTTAGTCCGATTTCAGACATAAGTCTTCTAGGTAGGTAACCCTTTTATAGTACATTTTATTAGACCAACATACGGTTCGGTTAGATTTGTACCAAATGATAAAAAATATAAAATGTTGGTATAATAATATATATAATGATGAAGATATGTGCACTATAATGAGAATTTCTTTAATGGGACCATGTCATGACAGATAGAGGGTGGGTAATTATATAAACAGCATTAAAGGGACTCTTTAGACATGTTTTTTGTTATAAATCAATGTTTTAACTAAGTTACTTTATTGTTATTATGCTAATCAATGTAATATCAGATTTACACTTCCTTTTGTTCTAAGGAACCCACAGAATAACATATTATCAACTTCTGATGCTTGTTCTCTCGAGAGGCACCATTTTGCACAGCTGTGACCTAAGGCCACACCCACAGGTGATTCACAATACCAGGGTGATGCTGTTAGCAAGCAGTCGGTGCCATGCTGTGCGCCTGCATGCAGCAGCACTGATAATGTGAAGGACCTCTCCTGTTTGCGTGGCCATAGATAACAGCTGTGAACATGCCAGCACTCATGAGAAAGAACAGGAAAGATGGGAGAAGTTCTTGAAGCTGAGAATATGTTACTCTGGCTGCTTCTTAAAAGAAAGTAAAGTGTACATTTTATATTAAAACTACAATGATTAGGGTAAAAAATAACATTCATATAAAATAAAAGAATTGCATTTATTGCTCTTTATAATAGATTCACCCTGGTTTTGTCATTTACAGTTACACTGAGGAGGTTGAAATTAATAACTTCATTATATATATATATATATATATATATATATATATATATATATATATATATATATATATATATATATATATATATATAGGCTGATATAGTCATTATTACAAGAGGTTATACTGCTGTTCAGCACCCCAACTGTGAAGGGTTTCCCAGAGCCACACATGAGTTTATGTCATTTAGAAAGAAATGGCTAGTAAAATGTAAAGCTGTTTTTGAGAAAGAATAGAGTATGCTCTTTGAAGAATTTGACTAGATATTGGGCAAAATATTATAAGAAAGCAACAAAAATATACCTGTTTGTAGTGAAAAATTAAATCAGGCTGCTACATATCTGGGTTATAAATATTTTGTGGAAGCATAATGTGACTATTAATAGGCCCCATTATATGATGTCTCTGGCTCCTGGAAAATGTAGCTGACCCTTAAGTTTTATATATTTGTTCCACCATTGCAGCATATTGTTATTAAAAGACCACTGTGGTCAAATCTTTTCTATACTTTTTAATGTCTAAAATGATTAATAGGCAAAATGCTTTTAGAAAGCCAAAAATAAACACAAGCTTTACATTTTTTACTTTTTGGGGATTATTCTTTACTGCAGGCTTGCATTTTCTATTCTATAGCTGTCTGCTATTTTTTCAGGAGGATGCATCCTTATAAATTAATTTGTTTTCCATTAGTCTTGATAAAAGCTCTGGCATTTTTTTATTATCAAATTCATGTGCAAATAGAAGATTTCTTTGCATTCAAAGTACCACCTCAGGAAGCTGATCAGCAGAAACCAAAATGGTAGATTCCACTGCAACATAATTTAATATAAAAGGTAATAAATTAGAGTCTGTGTAATTATTTTTCTACATTCTAAAAACCTTTTACCTATTTTGCAGAGCCGGATTTACATCTCCGGCGCCTCTAGGCAGGGCATCTTGTAACTCGCTAGTTCCAATCCTCCACCCCCTAGTGGCGAGTCTCCAGTATTTCCATTTTTTATGACGAGGAACATTTGGAAGAGTCAATTGAGGCACCCTTCACAGGGAAGCGCTAGGCTTCGGCTTAGTTGGCCTAATGAGAAATCTGGCCATGTTTTAAGTGCAGTTTTTCAAAGGAGTATATATAAAATCTATGACTTAAATTGTCAAATATTAAATTCAAGGCATCCGCCCCCTAGTGGTGAGTAAGCAAGTATGTCCATTTTTTATGACAAGGAATATCTTGAAAAGTGAATTGAGGCACCCTTCACAGGGAAGTGCTGCTAGGCGTCTGCCTAGTTGGCCTAATGAGAAATCCGGCCATGTTTTTAAGTGCCCTTTTTCAAAGGAGTATATATAAAATCTATGACTTAAATTGTCATATAATAAAATTAAATTTTCCTTAGTGGAGTGGACATTTTTTTGTTAATATGATTTTGTCACTTGGAAGGATATAAAGTTCACAGTCAGTTCTGTTGAATTGGATCCCAAATTAATGGTTTCACTAAGAATCAATTGATATCTGGCCATCATACTAGGTCACATTGGTACAACTGATACTACAATGGCCAGTTCGTGCATGGTGTTTTGCATATAACAATAAATGACAGATTGTATTGCTATATTTATTTTCTAAAAGCATTTTGCCCCTTATCCCATGCAATCTTCAAAACGGCATACTGTATTATAAATACGGGACTTCATATGATAACATACAGAAAGACATTCTGACTGCCCGGATCCAGCATCAAATAGAAAGGCAAGATTCACCATAACCAGCATTAAGGTTGTAAAAAGATGACTTTCATTAAATAATGACTTTGAAGAGAATGATAGCCTCACATTTGAAGGTTATGGATGGAGGGGCTAAACATATATTCTGGATGAGCTGTGATTGCACATCCTCATCACACCCAGCATCACTCAGAACTGTTAATTAAGCATTTAATGAAAACCTGGTTTGTAGAGAATGGCTATTGTTCCTCAACCAATAGGTTTTATAGCTGTTTAATGTACTTTTAACAGAACTTTTGACAACCATGCATTTGTTTATATAATATATTTATTTTAAGAAACATGTTTGGAAGATAAGATTTTTTTTCTGTTTATTTGGTGCAAATTGCACAATACCATATTGTAAGAACCTCCTGTATCCCACATGGGTTTATTTGCTAAATATGAGTATGCAATTCATGTGTATACTCTGTCCCACATCGGCGTGATATGAATATTATTACATACTGGATACAATCGAGGGCAAACTTTATACCATAACCGTTTTATCCCTATTTCTGTACATATTTTGAAAAATCTATGTAAATCCACATTTACCTGTATAGCAGGTCTAATACCCTGTGGTGCAAAGGGACATTTTGCTTCCCTCCAATGCACCAAAAGTGTTACCAGTTCTTTTAAACTGATGTCACATTTAAAAAAGCTTCTTACTCTGTCTTAGTGTGAGTTTATTTATTACACCGAGCCATCTGACATATGCTTCCTTGTTCTTATGAAATGAGTGTACATCGGATGCAAATATGTAATATCCATTCTCAGGAGGAGCATATAAGTTGCTATTGATGTCTTGAATCCAACTAATCAACTGGACATGGAAGTCGCCAACATTGCTGTGCACCATCAGGTAAAGGTTTGAAAATCATGTGGGATAGATTTTGACATGTTTTAAACTGATGAAGAATTGGCTTAAATATTGTCATTTGTCTTGGGTTA
The DNA here is from genome assembly GCA_027410445.1 of Discoglossus pictus. NCBI lineage: Eukaryota > Metazoa > Chordata > Amphibia > Anura > Alytidae > Discoglossus > Discoglossus pictus. Next base: position 502,950,866 of record CM050163.1, on the reverse strand, counting down.
AGGACGAGATGCGTTCTTGAGATTATATTGAAACTGGATTTGTATATCATTTGGATCCTTGATAAATAATAATAATATAATGGCTCATATGTGGTAATAATAATACAGTGTAATACTATAATAATAATATCCCTGTTCTGTAATAATAACTTACAGAAACTATTGTGCTCTCTCTTAATTCAAGCAAACAGAACATAAAAACAAACTCCTACAAGAAGCCTTGGGAGCCCCGTACGGGGTCAGCTATAACCCGGAGACATCCTGTAATCTGCACAGGTAATGAGGTTCAGGCTCACACTGATAATATGACTGACCGCAGAGGGAAACTGGCATTGGAAAGTTCCTAGTTAACCCCTTTTTTAGTTTAATATATAAAGACAAATGTCTGACATACTACTGGATAATCTTACTGTGTTTCATTTTATTCAGACCGCTAGAATATTCTGCTTTTTATTGTTAGCTTTGTCTGCTTTTCTACAGCCAATCAGCATCTGCCAGTCAGCCATCTTGTGTACCATGGGACACTGGTTTGTGTGATGGATAAGTCAATTCTCATTTTTTGAACATTGCAGAGTGTGAAACATGTACTTAGATCTGAAAAAAAGTTTATTTTGCTGCAGGATATAAAGTGCCCAGTGGGAAGTACCACATTGAAACCCTGTTGAGACCACTAGTGTAACATGAGCTGCTAGCAGTGTACACAGATATATTTTCCAGTGACTTCTCATTATTATACTGCAAGTACGGTATGCCGGTTTGCGGAGCATTCCCCTGTGGGGTGGGCAGCGGGTCCCACCCCAGAGACAATACAACATTCAGGGGCGCTCATACTGCACAGTAAAAGTTTAATAAAGTTTTTTATTTTTTTATTATGAGGGAGCCCTTTATAAGAACAGTAAAGTGTCCCTTTATCCTTCTTGTCAAGAATGAGATCCGCTCATTTCAACAAATTGAATCTCTCTTTGCACTTTTATAACAAGAACTATTGACTATTGATCCGTCATCCACCACTGTGGTAAAAAAAATTCTATATAGTCTTTTGAACTACACTTGTCAGAATGCAAAGCAAAAAAAAAAAAAAACATATTTGAATAGCAGTAAATTTTTAAAATTGGTAATTTGCCAGAGGCTGTTTTGTATTTTTTACATTTTAGCAACCTAGATCATTACCAAGTGTAGTTCTTCAAAAGTAAATTTTAAATGTAAGACCACTGTAGTGTTCTAAAGGGAACATTAAAGAACATGAAACTGTCTGTGCATTTTATTAGTTATTTTTACCATTTATGATATATGCGTGCCCACTGAATACTAATTAGTTATTTAATGTGCTAATTAGTATAAACGTCTGCTTGCCGGTCTCTCTTGTGGCAAAAACGATGTCCTCAAATGTTATCATGCTGTTAGACCCACCAACATATCTGAGCCACAAATTACCTTGTTTAGCCACAGATATAAACAAGCATCTCATTAATAATTTACTCTAAAGAAACCTGTTAATACATTTGTCATGTACTGTAAGATCAACCTAACTTGTTTTTGGGGTCACAGTGTCCCCTTAATTATACAGGTGATATTATGGCAGAGCCAAGGACAGTACATAACTGCATATAATAGTCAATAAATGAAATGGTGGATTTATTTCTTGTCTATTACCTAGCACTTTAGAAATAGATTGCAATGAAGTAAAAGTAAATGTATATTTTATTAATGACACATTGTTTGTATATGGTCTGTCGATTCCCTGTAATGCAGGGGTGTCCAAACTCGGTCCTGCTGGGCCGCACACAGGCCTGGATTTGAGGATTACCTTTTTGTGCACAAGTGAGTCAATCAGGATGACTGAAGAAGCAATAGTCTCACCTGCTGGCAGCAAATCCAGGCCTGGGTGTGGCCCTCTAGGACCGAATTTGGAAACCCCTGTACTATACCATACGAGCTCTGAGTAAATTAGGGCATTTAATGACCTTGCATTCAACATATAAAAGAACAGACTAGTCAAGGGTAAAAAGGACTTGCACATAACACATTATTTGAAACATTTGCATAATATTGCTTAACAAACAATACTGAACATCATAGCATGATGTTAAAAACTCTTGTGTTGAGGGTGCAAAGTGTCATTTTAACGCTTTAGTTTTACCAAGAGTCCTCATATCTGCCCGGGGATTCAGGGGTTGTTGTCATGCTGTTGCTTCACAGAAATATTATTTACAGACTGGAGAACGGGAGCCTTAAAGGTCCATGGGAGCAATTCCTCAATCTTACTTTCATTCAGCAAACTGCAACAAGGTAAATTTATTTGTATACAGTGCCTTGCAAAAGTATTCACCCCCTTGACTTTTTACCTATTTTGTTACATTACAGCCTTAGGGTCAATGTTTTGTTAATCTGAATTTTATGTGATGGAACAGAGCACAATAATGTAAGTTGATGAAGTGAAATGAGAAAAATATATACATAAAACGATTTTTTAGAAATAGTAACAGAAAATTGGCATGTGCATATGTATTCACCCCCTTTGTTATCAAGCCCATAAAAAGCTCTGGTGCAACCAATTACCTTCAGAAGTCACATAGTTAGGGAAATGATGTCCACCTGTGTGCAATCTAAGTGTCACATGATCTGTCATTACATATACACACCTTTTTTCAAAGAGGCTGCAACACCTAAGCAAGAGGCACCACTAACCAAACACAGCCATGAAGACCAAGGAACTCTCCAAACAAGTAAGGGACAATGTTGTTGAGAAGTACAAGTCAAGGTTAGGTTACAAAAAAATATCCAAATCTTTAATGAACCCCACAAGCACCATCACATCTATCATAACCAAATGGAAAGAACATGGCACAACAGCAAACCTGCCAATAGACGGCCGCCCACCAAAACTCACGGGCCGGGCAAAGAGGGCATTAATCAGAGACAGCACAGAGACCTAAGGTAACCCTGGAGGAGCTGAAGAGTTCCACAGCAGAGACTGGAGTATCTGTACATAAGACGACAATAAGCTGTACGCTCCATAGATTTGGGCTTTATGGCAGAGTGGCCAGAAGAAAGCCATTACTTTCAGCAAAAAACAAAATGGCAAGTTTTGAGTTTGCGAAAAGGCATGTGGGAGACTCCCAAAATGTATGGAGGAAGGTGCTCTAGTCTGATGAGACTAAAATTGAACTTTTCGCCCATCAAAGAAATGCTGTGTCTGGCGCAAACCCAACACATCACCCAAAGAACACCATTCCCACAGTGAAACATGGCGGTGGCAGCATTATGCTGTGGGGATGTTTTTCAGTAGCCGGGACTGGGAAACTGGTCAGAGTTGAGGGAAAGATGGATGGTGCTAAATACAGGGATATTCTTGAGCAAAACCTGTACCACTCTGTGCGTGATTTGAGGCTAGGACAGAGGTTCACCTTCCAGCAGGACAATGACCCCAAACACACTGCTAAAGCAACACTTGAGTGGTTTAAGGGGAAACATGTAAATATGTTGGAATGGCCTAGTCAAAGCCCAGACCTCAATCCAATAGAAAATCTGTGGTCAGACTTAAAGATTGCTGTTCACAAGCGCAAACCATCCATCTTGAAGGAGCTAGAGCTTTTTGGCAAGGAGGAATGGGCAAAAATCCCAGTGGTAAGATGTGGCAAGCTCATAGAGACTTATCGAAAGCAACTTGGAGCTGTGATTGACGCAAAAGGTGGCTCTACAAAGTATTGACTTTAGGGTGGGGGTGAATAGTTATGCACAATTACTTTTTCTGTTATATTGTCCTATTTGTTGTTTGCTTCACAATAAAAAAAAAAATCTTCAAAGTTGTGGGCATGTTCTGTAAATAAAATGATGTAAATCCTCAAACAATTAATTCCAGGTTGTGAGGCAACAAAACACGAAAAATGCCAAGGGGGTGAATACTTTTGCAAAGCACTGTATACAACATCTGGAAAAATGAAAAACATAGAGTATGATTTAAAGCTTTCAATAATGTCTGTACTTCTTTGTTAAAAGATACATTATAATATTTATTTCAGTAGAGCTATGAGGAAATTCTTGTCCACGTATAGCAAGACACAGCATTACAAGGGAGAAGGGGCCATTAGGCTCAATGGCGTATCATCAGTATTAGTGCATTTAAGTTCTATGCTGCCCTAGGCCATTTAGAATTGTGCTCTCCACACTTGCAGCCCCTTCTTTCTCAAATCAGTGTTTATTTATATATATATGGTCAGAAGGTGCATTTACAGACAGAAATATCGCTGCATATAGACATTTCTGTGCATATACAAACACTTCAGACAGGCTGAGAGTGTGTTGCCATAGGCCTAGGCCTCATGGGCCTAGGCAGAAACAATCCTCTGCCAATCAGTTTCATGTGGGGCATACATACGTGGAGCAAGAAAATGTAATATATTCAAAGGTCACTGGGTGAGCCCACTTAGAAAGTTCCAAGGTAAGGTCAAAGGACAGAGAAAAGGAACTATTGAGAGGCAAGAGACCAAAGGAGTTCAAAATAAATACATAACATTACGTTTTGTAGCCCAATATGTTTTGTATTTCAAATAGAGATCCCCAAGCATCATTAAATAATGCCCCGTACTATTCAGTTCATTGTATTTACTTTTATACACTTCAAGTAAACAATGACAATGAAATAACCCTAATATGCTCTTCACACGCATTGTCTCTGACTTCAGACTTGACCTTTTGCCCTGGTATGTAGACCATTTAAGTTGGAGGGAAAGGTTGGGGTTCCTTACTGTTCCAAATAAAAAACACTGATGGAGAGGTTCATTTTTCTAATAAGTAGGGCCCGCATTTAATTCCAAGCCAGAAATTACCTGCATACAGCCCGTATGTCTGCACAATAGAAATTTGTTACAGTTACAGATGTATTTAATTGACTCGAGCCCGCAAGTACATGCTCACAGCCCCAACACGCACGCCATGAACCCGTACATAGCATTTCAGAGCATGATCACGATCAATTAAGCAGGCCGTAAGTTACAATTTAGACAGAGCCAATAGTAATTGAGACTATCATCATAACGTCAGTAAAACATGGAGTTTAAACTACAATGAATTAGTGTTATGAAGTCCTATTTACGATCAGACTCGCAATCCAGAAATGTAGATATCAATAAAAATAGATATAACACGGCAATAAAAGTTAAAAATAGTAATTTTTCATTGCAGATTTGCGAACTTGAGACTGTTGTGCAATTCATTCTAATGTCTGTCCATGCTTTCACAGTATTTTAAAATACAGTAGTGTGTGTTCAATAGCTGCTGCAGTTATACAAACAGGTGTTCAACCCACTTGCGAGTCCAATCAAGTACTCAAAAAAAATTTTGATTCATTTGCCATTTACGAGTTTGAAGGCAATTGCGGGCTTGTTGAATTGTAATTAAGTATGGATTTTGCGTCTTTAGCACTGGTAACAATTACGGGCTTGAAACATCAATGGAGGAGATAGGACAGAGTTATGGTTCTGACAACCGCAGTCCCCTGAGCCTGTAACTCGCAATTGGAATGAGAGTAGCTAAAATAAGCCAAATGAATATGGGTAACATTTACAGGCTTTATTACGGGCTCAAGTAATTTGCGATGTTGACAATTAAATAGCGGCCTATATCTGCTAGCATGTTTAGATAGATATTATAATAACATCTGATTCCAAATACATAGGGCCCGATTCAATTGCCCAATTCGTAAATGTATACACGCTAAATATCACTCTTAATATTGCTACATATTCGGCAAATATTACTTATTGGCACTAATGAGTTCTTAAGTCAATAGAATGCATATAAACATTTATCCCCCCCAAAAAAGCCACATTTATGAGTTCAAGGCATTTGCTAGTAGCTAATTGAATAAGGCTATAGGTGTTTCTTTTCGCATCTCCTGATTCACAGTCTTCAAACTCAACTTCTAAATATTTATTTTATCAATACAGATGAGTATCATCAGTATTATCTATATTATGATCACATATATAGCCACGTTTCTAAGTCTATCAGCCTATAAAGTGACATTTTCTCATAGTCTGATTAAACATGGACATCATGTCCTGAGATAAAGTACAGATGGAGATTTCAAGGAGATAGCAGCAAAGGCATATTTTATCAATAACACTTTGTGTGTATATGGTCTTAAAAAATCATGCGAGTGCTCCTTTAAATAGACAGTGAAGTCATTGCTATCATACTTTAAAAAAATAACATTATAGAAGTAAATTATCAACATGTTAATTGTTGCATGAAAATCTGGTGCTGCAAGGGTTAAACCATGTTTTTATTTTGTAGAAACTCCTTTTGCCTAACTCCTAATGAATATGTAACTGCTCACTGCACCAGACACTATGGAGATCTACAGAAAATAATCAGGTACTCCCTCTAGTGGCTGAACCTGGCACAGCTAGAAAATTAAAAGTGTTCCAAAACCAGGTTGTGTATAATTTAAAGCTTCCTTTTTTTTATTTTTTATTTAAATAAAATACTTTTAATTTCTAAATTTAGCAAATGTGGCTTTGTGACGGATTTTGGTCCCATAGTGTAAAGCAAGCCATTTCTTACTCTCTGTATATCTAGCTTGGTTCAAATTAAAAGAAAAAAAAATGCTAAATTGCCATTGTGTTGAAAAAATATAATCTAGAATTTTTATTTGTATAATGGTAAGATAAAATGGCCCTGGAGGGGTGTCACTGGTACATGCCAAAGGGAAGGAGTTCTACATCCCAAAGAGCAACATTTCATCTATGCTTTGTACTTGTATTTCTACAGCACAAGGCCAACTGAGTTGATAACTATTTCTTTATGCAGATCTGCATATTTAAAGCTTTTTCTGTGGTTAATATCTGTGCTGCTCTAATTTAATTATCTAATATATATCAGGACAATATAAAAACGTTCATGATAAATTACAGCCTGTAATACAGAAACTTTTATTTGCAATTATACTGCTATGGAAACTACCATAATGGTCCCATGTTTCAACTCCCTAAGGTGTGGAGACTTTGAATGAACAGGAAGTTTTTGTCTATACGGTGGGATTGTGGCATCTATAAGTGACAGAGCCTTTGTAATAGTGGAAAGTTTATTAGTTTGCAAGGACACACTATCCAGAGGAAGTAACAGGCACAATTACCTGAAAAAAATAAATGGATGCTTTGGCATAAAATGAATACTTGGGCATAAAAGTTAAAAATGCAAAACCTGTGTTTTTTTTTTAACTTTCCAAAAATATTTTCCCTTCATTAAGCGAGTTATTCAAAAGACACTGTGCTGTACAACATATATAAAAGTGACTTTGAGGGGTGGTTGACAGTGTACTTGTAGGCCAGTAGATCTTAGGATTATTACTGAAAACAAGTAGATACTATGGGTCCTAATAAATTCCAAGCCTGTATGTCTGCGGGCTTGGAATTTGCAGGAGTTACAGAGCGATTAAATTAGAAAAGGCCGCAACGACATGGCCGGAATCCAAATCCGTAAACCTTGCAGCGAAACGTAGTATTTCCGGGCGTGAACATGATAAATTATTCAAACCCGTAGTTATGGGTTTAGATGGAGCCAATAGTAAAAAAAAGACCATCATCATTACGTCACTAAAACATGGAGGTTACATTTCAATCACTTACGGTTTTGAAGCCCGAGTTGCGATCAGACCCGCATTCCAGAAATAATGCAACATGAAATAATAAATATATTCTAGTCCATGCAAGTTCTATTATATGTATTAACACAATGATTGCTGGGATCGATATAACACGGAAATTAAACATAAAAAAAAAATATTTTTTTATAGCAGATTTGCGAGCTTGAGAATGTTGTGCTATTCATTTTAATACCTTTAGTTTAAACTACAGTAGTGTGTTTATATTTCCTTTTACAGTGCTACAGACAGGAGTTTAACCCCCTTGCCGTTCCTTTCTAGTACCAGTAGTATTTTTGGCTACATTTGCCATTTTACGGGTGTGAAAACAGTTGCGGGCTTGAGGACTTGTAGCAATTTAATAGCGATTTGCGATTGTAACATTTATCGGATTGAAAGATTAATGGTTTAGCTGGGACGGAGTTCAGAGTTTGACGGCCTGTAGGGATTTTCCGCCTGTAACCCGCAGATCGATTGCGGGTAGCAAAAATAGGCCAATGTAATAGCTGTAACTTTTACAGGCTCCTTGATGGGCTTCGGGAACTCCAAATTTTAAAATTTAATAGGGCTCTATGTCAAGAAAGTCTGTTCTTCTGTGACTTGGGAGAGATCAGCGGCATCCGAAAGAAACTTATGGCTGCAATGTGTGTGGTGCCTCACAGTGGTGATGGATATTTCCTCTCGGATGTGACCACCATGCCACAAAGCTAAGCGGTGTCCATTCTCAATTGTGCATCTCACCTTTTAGTTGTTATGAACAATATGTGTTAGATGCCAATTGATCTTTACAGATAATTGAATGTGACCAATATATCCCCGTTTTGTAACCCAGCCTTGTCCAATGTTTATCACCAAAGACCAGGTCCAAGCAATATTTTTAAGATATCTTAAGTACAGGTGCATAGATCAGTAACACAATCCTTTGATTTACTTTACTGTACTCACAGAAGGATATCCTGGATCCTGTCCTCCAGAAGGAGTTCTGCTATAATCTAATGGTAATGTGCTTTTTACAAGCCCTGTTTTTCTCCGTTTGGCCCTTGGTGTGAAGCTGCCATGTGTGGAATCACTTGCAAATCATTTAGTTTCAACCTTATTTCGTACCAGCTCAAAGAGTCTGCATTGCGGGAAATAAAAATTGAGAGCACTGAACAGGTTAAAGTATTCTTTCCTTTGTTAGGATGCCAACTGAGCTCGCTCATTGTTGCAATGTAATTGCCATCACATTAACTGATTGCTTTAGGATGGAATGCACTTTATCGCGTCTCTCATGCCCAGGGTACTGCTGCTCTGCGAAGGGTTATTTCAGGCTTTGTGACCACGGACTGGTTAAAGTAAATGTTTATTTTACAAAACCATAAATAATATATATATAAAGCAATAGCGATGTGGGGAATTAGTTGCAATTCATTTGAAAAAACACAGCACTCCCAACTTTATGCATTTAAAATAGCGGTGGGCAACAGGAGGAGTGAGGGCCTCAGACACTTCCTAATGCACCTTTTCCTGTCCCCTAGAAGGAAGGCATATCCCTCTGTTTTACACTCCAAAACAAATATCCTTGTTAACTATGGCTCTACTACCAATGAATCCACATCTATCTCTCTCCCACAGTGATTTTATAATTTTCTATATATACAGGGCATATATGCAAGTGATATAGGCTGCCTGTCTCGGATTTAAATGTTGTGTTTTAAAGGGATGGTTGTCAACAACTGGTCCCTTAGACCATATCGGACGGTCCTCAGGATAAGAGTGATAAGGAGAGCCTAATGAGTTAAATATACCACTACAATCAGTCATAGTTCTATGTATCTGCAGATAGTGTACTCTATGCACATCAGTACAAAACTAACGGAAAGCTTAGTGTGTCACATGTAGTATGACCATGTTCTAGATCTCAAAGGCAGTCCAGAGTGGACACTGGAAGGTAACCAGCACCCCGTGTATAGGGGGCACGTGAATTGTGCGCCAACGTAATCGGCTGAAATTTGCACGCCGTTAATTGAGCGCTGCTTCCAATTCAGAAGCTGCTGTCCCAGCTGTGTCATTGCTTCTGTCTCTTTATAACTTCTTCTTACAGCAAGACGAGGGTTGTATCTCCCATTCATTCCCTCTTCTCTCACCCCACTCTCCTCTGTCTGCATCTCACATTCATTCCCTCTTCTCTCACCCCACTCTCTTTCATCTCCCTGTATCTCGCATTCATTCCCTCTTCTCACACCCCATTCTCCTCTGTCTGTATCTCCCATTCATTCCCTCTTCTCTCACCCCACTCTCTCTCCTCTCTCTGTATCTCCTATTCATTCACTCTTCTCTCACTCCACTCTCCTCTGTCTGTATCTCCCATTCATTCCCTCTTCTCTCACTCCACTCTCCTCTCGCTGTATCTCCCATTCATTCCCTCTTCTCTCACTCCACTCTCCTCTCTCTGTATCTTGCATTCATTCCCTCTTCTCTCACCCCATTCTCCTCTGTCTGTATCTCCCATTCATTCCCTCTTCTCTCACCCCACTCTCTCTCCTCTCTCTGTATCTCCTATTCATTCACTCTTCTCTCACTCCACTCTCCTCTGTCTATATCTCCCATTCATTCCCTCTTCTCTCACTCCACTCTCCTCTCGCTGTATCTCCCATTCATTCCCTCTTCTCTCACTCCACTCTCCTCACTCTGTATCTCGCATTCATTCCCTCTTCTCTCACCCCACTCTCTCTCCTCTCTCTGTATCTCACATTCATTCCCTCTTCTCTCACTCCACTCTCCTCTCTCTGTATCTCACATTCATTCCCTCATCTCTCACCACACTCTCTCTCCTCTCTCTGTATCTCGCATTCATTCCCTCATCTCTCACCCCACTCTCTCTCCTCTCTCTGCATCTCGCATTCATTCCCTCTTCTCTCCGCCCACTCTCCTCTCGCTGTATCTCCCATTCATTTCCTCTTCTCTCCACCCACTCTCCCCTCGCTGTATTTCCCATTCATTTCCTCTTCTCTCCACCCACTCTCCTCTCTCTGTATCTCCCATTAATTTCCTCTTCTCTCACTCCACTCTCCTTTCTCTGTAATATCGCATTCATTCCCTCTTCTCTCACCCTAGTCTCTCTCCTCTCGCTGCATTTCCCATTCATTTCCTCTTCTCTCCGCCCACTCTCCTTTCGCTATATCTCACATTCATTCCCTCTTCTCTCACCCCACTCTCCTCTGTCTGCATCTTGCATTCATTCCCTCTTCTCTCATCCTACTCTCTCTCCTCTCGCTGTATCTCCCATTAATTTCCTCTTCTCTCACCCCACTCTCTCCTCTCTCTGTATCTCGCATTCATTCCCTCTTCTCTCACCCCACTCTCTCCTCTCTCTGCATGTCACATGCATTCCCTCTTCTCTCCGCCCACTCTCCTCTAGCTGTATCTCCCATTCATTTCCTCTTCTCTCACCCCACTCTCCTCTCTCTGTATCTCGCATTCATTCCCTCTTCTCTTACCCCACTCTCCTCTCTCTGTATCTCACATTCATTCCCTCTTCTCTCACCCCACTCTCCTCTCTCTGTATCTCACATTCATTCACTCTTCTCTCACCCCACTCTCCTCTCTGTGTATCTTGCATTCATTCCGTCTTCTCTCACCCCACTCTCTCTCCTCTCTCTGTATTTCACATTAATTCTCTCTTCTCTCACCCCACTCTCCTCTGTCTGCATCTCACATTCATTCCCTCTTCTCTCACCCCACTCTCTTTCATCTCCCTGTATCTCGCATTCATTCCCTCTTCTCTCACCCCACTCTCCTCTCTCTGTATCTCGCATTCATTCCCTCTTCTCTCACCCCACTCTCTCTCCTCTCTCTGTATCTCGCATTCATTCCCTCTTCTCTCACCCCACTCTCCTCTCTGCATCTCACATTCATTCCCTCTTCTCTCACCCCACTCTCCTTTCGCTGTATCTCCCATTAATTTCCTCTTTTCTCCACCCACTCTCCCTTCGCTGTATTTCCCATTCATTCCCTCTTCTCTCCACCCACTCTCCCTTCGCTGTATTTCCCATTCATTCCCTCTTCTCTCACCCCACTCTCCTCTCTCTGTATCTCCCATTCATTTCCTCTTCTCTCCGCCCACTCTCCTTTCGCTATATCTCGCATTCATTCCCCCTTCTCTCACCCCACTCTCTCTCCTCTCTCTTTATCTCCCATTCATTCCCTCTTCTCTCACCCCACTCTCTCCTCTCTCTGTATCTCGCATTCATTCCCTCTTCTCTCACCCCACTCTCCTCTCTCTGTATCTCGCATTCATTCCCTCTTCTCTTACCCCACTCTCCTCTCTCTGTATCTCACATTCATTCCCTCTTCTCTCACCCCACTCTCCTCTCTCTGTATCTCACATTCATTCACTCTTCTCTCACCCCACTCTCCTCTCTGTGTATCTTGCATTCATTCCGTCTTCTCTCACCCCACTCTCTCTCCTCTCTCTGTATTTCACATTAATTCTCTCTTCTCTCACCCCACTCTCCTCTGTCTGCATCTCACATTCATTCCCTCTTCTCTCACCCCACTCTCTTTCATCTCCCTGTATCTCGCATTCATTCCCTCTTCTCTCACCCCACTCTCCTCTCTCTGTATCTCGCATTCATTCCCTCTTCTCTCACCCCACTCTCTCTCCTCTCTCTGTATCTCGCATTCATTCCCTCTTCTCTCACCCCACTCTCCTCTCTGCATCTCACATTCATTCCCTCTTCTCTCACCCCACTCTCCTTTCGCTGTATCTCCCATTAATTTCCTCTTTTCTCCACCCACTCTCCCTTCGCTGTATTTCCCATTCATTCCCTCTTCTCTCCACCCACTCTCCCTTCGCTGTATTTCCCATTCATTCCCTCTTCTCTCACCCCACTCTCCTCTCTCTGTATCTCCCATTCATTTCCTCTTCTCTCCGCCCACTCTCCTTTCGCTATATCTCGCATTCATTCCCCCTTCTCTCACCCCACTCTCTCTCCTCTCTCTTTATCTCCCATTCATTCCCTCTTCTCTCACCCCACTCTCTCCTCTCTCTGTATCTCGCATTCATTCCCTCTTCTCTCACCCCACTCTCTCCTCTCTCTGTATCTCGCATTCATTCCCTCTTCTCTCACCCCACTCTCTCCTCTCTCTGTATCTCCCATTCATTCCCTCTTCTCTCACCCCACTCTCCTCTCTCTGTATCTCACATTCATTCACTCTTCTCTCACCCCACTCTCTCTCCTCTCTCTGTATCTCACATTCATTCACTCTTCTCTCACTCTACTCTCCTCTGTCTATATCTTCCATTCATTCCCTCTTCTCTCACTCCACTCTCCTCTCGCTGTATCTCCCATTCATTCCCTCTTCTCTCACTCCACTCTCCTCACTCTGTATCTCGCATTCATTCCCTCTTCTCTCACCCCACTCTCTCTCCTCTCTCTGTATCTCACATTCATTCACTCTTCTCTCACCCCACTCTCTCTCCTCTCTCTGTATCTCACATTCATTCACTCTTCTCTCACTCTACTCTCCTCTGTCTATATCTCCCATTCATTCCCTCTTCTCTCACTCCACTCTCCTCTCGCTGTATCTCCCATTCATTCCCTCTTCTCTCACCACACTCTCCTCTGTCTGCATCTCGCATTCATTCCCTCTTCTCTCACCCCACTCTCTCTCCTCTCTCTGTATCTCACATTCATTCCCTCTTCTCTCACCCCACTATCTCTCCTCTCTCTGCATCTCGCATTCATTCCCTCTTCTCTCACCCCACTCTCCTCTCGCTGTATCTCTCATTCATTTCCTCTTCTCTCCACCCACTCTCCTCTCTCTGTATCTCCCATTCATTCCCTCATCTCTCACCACACTCTCTCTCCTCTCTCTGTATCTCGCATTCATTCCCTCATCTCTCACCCCACTCTCTCTCCTCTCTCTGCATCTCGCATTCATTCCCTCTTCTCTCACCCCACTCTCCTCTCTCTGCATGTCACATGCATTCCCTCTTCTCTCCGCCCACTCTCCTCTCGCTGTATCTCCCATTCATTTCCTCTTCTCTCCACCCACTCTCCCCTCGCTGTATTTCCCATTCATTTCCTCTTCTCTCCACCCACTCTCCTCTCTCTGTATCTCCAATTAATTTCCTCTTCTCTCACTCCACTCTCCTTTCTCTGTAATATTGCATTCATTCCCTCTTCTCTCACCCTAGTCTCTCTCCTCTCGCTGCATTTCCCATTCATTTCCTCTTCTCTCCGCCCACTCTCCTTTCGCTATATCTCACATTCATTCCCTCTTCTCTCACCCCACTCTCCTCTGTCTGCATCTTGCATTCATTCCCTCTTCTCTCATCCTACTCTCTCTCCTCTCGCTGTATCTCCCATTAATTTCCTCTTCTCTCACCCCACTCTCTCCTCTCTCTGTATCTCGCATTCATTCCCTCTTCTCTCACCCCACTCTCCTCTCTCTGTATCTCGCATTCATTCCCTCTTCTCTTACCCCACTCTCCTCTCTCTGTATCTCACATTCATTCCCTCTTCTCTCACCCCACTCTCCTCTCTCTGTATCTCACATTCATTCACTCTTCTCTCACCCCACTCTCCTCTCTGTGTATCTTGCATTCATTCCGTCTTCTCTCACCCCACTCTCTCTCCTCTCTCTGTATTTCACATTAATTCTCTCTTCTCTCACCCCACTCTCCTCTGTCTGCATCTCACATTCATTCCCTCTTCTCTCACCCCACTCTCTTTCATCTCCCTGTATCTCGCATTCATTCCCTCTTCTCTCACCCCACTCTCCTCTCTCTGTATCTCGCATTCATTCCCTCTTCTCTCACCCCACTCTCTCTCCTCTCTCTGTATCTTGCATTCATTCCCTCTTCTCTCACCCCACTCTCCTCTCTCTGTATCTCGCATTCATTCCCTCTTCTCTCACCCCACTCTCCTCTCTCTGTATCTCGCATTCATTCCCTCTTCTCTTACCCCACTCTCCTCTCTCTGTATCTCACATTCATTCCCTCTTCTCTCACCCCACTCTCCTCTCTCTGTATCTCACATTCATTCACTCTTCTCTCACCCCACTCTCCTCTCTGTGTATCTTGCATTCATTCCGTCTTCTCTCACCCCACTCTCTCTCCTCTCTCTGTATTTCACATTAATTCTCTCTTCTCTCACCCCACTCTCCTCTGTCTGCATCTCACATTCATTCCCTCTTCTCTTACCCCACTCTCTTTCATCTCCCTGTATCTTGCATTCATTCCCTCTTCTCTCACCCCACTCTCTCTCCTCTCTCTGTATCTCGCATTCATTCCCTCTTCTCTCACCCCACTCTCCTCTCTGCATCTCACATTCATTCCCTCTTCTCTCACCCCACTCTCCTTTCGCTGTATCTCCCATTAATTTCCTCTTTTCTCCACCCACTCTCCCTTCGCTGTATTTCCCATTCATTCCCTCTTCTCTCCACCCACTCTCCCTTCGCTGTATTTCCCATTCATTCCCTCTTCTCTCACCCCACTCTCCTCTCTCTGTATCTCCCATTCATTTCCTCTTCTCTCCGCCCACTCTCCTTTCGCTATATCTCGCATTCATTCCCCCTTCTCTCACCCCACTCTCTCTCCTCTCTCTTTATCTCCCATTTATTCCCTCTTCTCTCACCCCACTCTCTCCTCTCTCTGTATCTCGCATTCATTTCCTCTTCTCTCACCCCACTCTCTCCTCTCTCTGTATCTCCCATTCATTCCCTCTTCTCTCACCCCACTCTCTCCTCTCTCTGTATCTCCCATTCATTCCCTCTTCTCTCACCCCACTCTCCTCTCTCTGTATCTCACATTCATTCACTCTTCTCTCACCCCACTCTCTCTCCGTATCTCACATTCATGCCCTCTTCTCTCACCCCACTCTCCTCTGTCTGCATCTCGCATTAATTTCCTCTTTTCTCTCTGTATCTGCTAAACCAATAAATTTGTTTCTGAGAGCACTGAATTACAATGGCTCTAGTATCCTTAATGTGTAATCCATGATCCCTTAAATGGTTTCCGCTTGACATTGTTGGTAGTCATTTTCTCTCAACATCAGACCTTTTATGGGCCGGGTTTCAGATATATGAAGAGGGATAACAGAGCCTTATCTTCCAGGGTGGTTAGGTAAAAACTTGAGGATTCCTTTACATTATTGTGTATGCAGTTTGTTTAGCTTTTGGTTGGGCTCTTTTTCTACAAGATTTACAGAGCACCATAGACTTTTTGAGATTTTTTTCAAATCTTTGGTATTTTCGAAGAAGAGACCATTTTTTTTTCTAAAGACATGTAATCAATGTCAGTTTGGGAAGGATTTTTCAAGCATGTGATTTATACGATTAAAAATTGTGAAAAGGAAACTGAAATGTCCCAGAACAGGAATGGGGTAGTGCATAATATGGGACAGAAACATTTGGACCAACAAGAGACCTTCTTAGAAGAATAAAGAAGTAGAAAAAAGTGTGGTCGGAGGGAGGTAAATACAGAGACATGGTCCAACCACTAAACAGAGTCCAGACTGATACAAACAATCATGACATTTTGTGTGTGGTCTGCAGTCATTAGAAATGTAAATTGATAGGATGTCTCAAATGAAGAAAATGGCACACTACCCTAACTAAGGGATAAGAGTGCAAGAATAAAAGATCTAAATATGGGCATCCACTTGTTTGCATTAATTGCAACAGGAGGGAGAAAGACGCAGATTGGCTTTGTACAATATAACAGGAATCCTGTACATCTGTATAATAGGCATGTTTTCAGTATTTCCCTGCAGTGCATAATTCCTCAGTTATTTTAATTACCTCATCTGTGCACATGCAGGGGAAATATCCTGTCCATGGTCTGTGCTGCCCTTTTATGGTGTACACAGATTGTTCTTGAGATATCCACTTCATATTTTACAAAATCACTTTATTCTTTCATAACAAATGTGGCCAGTGAACAATGTGGATGGTGCCATGCCTGGCTAAGCAATAATGATGATGATGTTAATCTGTGCTACACCCCCACATATTTGCTGATTGGGTGCACTCTCTCCAAAGCCTAATTAGTTGTAAAACCCCAGAATATTTAGTGAAAACAGAATAAATAATAAAACATGGCACTTATACATACATTTTAAACAAGAGACGGTTAAGTTCCTGCTTTCACAAGGGTTAACACATAGGTAGATCCTGGGGGTATTGTATTCATGCAAATTATTATAGAGCATGAGGGATCCATTTGTGCTTCAGATAAATGAGTGAGCAAATCAGAAGCTGTAAGCAGTGACGTTTAGGAGAGTACGAGTAGGTCATGTTCAGTACATTGTGAGCCAGTGTAGAATGGTAGAGGAGTAAGGATGGGTGGGTGGGTGACCAATCTTATGTTGTTGCCATGGTTAAGATAGGACATCATGAATATATGCATTAATGACTTAAGTTTGGAGATATACATTTAGGTATAATAGGCACAAAGATGTTATGGAAACCAAAAGAGCATATTAGCTATTAATCTATAGACTGTAAAAGGGACACAGGACTGAATCTTGAAGTAGTTGTGAGGATGACCCATGAGGTGGCTCTTGAGGCCTACTGACTGGAGTTTGAAGGTTAAGGCAGTGGCTCAACCTGAGAGGCCGGAGCTAAGTAAGCAGACATAATGTCTCAACTTGGCCATAAGCACGTAAATTCTTAGCTTAAGTCAAATACAGTTCTGTTTTATTGTAGAGGACAAAGCCAGAGAATAGGAAGTGGGTTAGCCAGTTGTCAACAAAAATGCCCTGTAAATTGTAAATTAGTGGAAATAGCTTGATTAAAAGTATATCTAAGTTGTCCTGTTTTCACCTTTTTCTAATTGAAAACATGCTATATAAGAAACATACATTACACAGAGTCATTCTATACACATACAGATTTATTTTATTTTTTTTAAATAAAACTTGTTTCCCACACCCCAGAGCTGCCAACATAGGCACCTAATATCTACCAATAGAAACACTGCATTCAAATACAAATTGTAACTCTTTACTCACCTTCAAGCCAGCAGCATCTCAATGCAGAGATCTTCAGATCAGTGTCGGACTTCTGTATACAGTAGGTACTACACATCCCACGATTCACGGATTGTTATATTGTATTAAAATTTTAAAAATATATATATATTGCAGAAAGTTAGAATGAGTCCGTGATTGTCTCCACAGATACAATACAGAAGCAATTTTAGAGATACTGGTATAATTTAAAGTGTCATAACTATTAATTGGTGTATTAAGCATAATGGAAGAATACTTATCTAAGATGTAGTTTAGTGGCAAGACCTGCCCAGGTGCTGATATTGTAGAGGAGAGTTTGCAGTGTTGGGGTGATGAATGGTGCTACTGGGGTGGCGAATAGTGGTGCTGGGGTGTTATGGGGTTGAATGGGAATGGGGCTGCCGGGGGGCTGAATGGTGCTACTGGGTGGTTGGGGGCTGTATGGGGCTGCTGGGGGGTTGGGAGCTGAATGGTGGTGCTGGGGTGTTATGGGATTGAGTGGGATGATGGGGCTGAATGGGAATGGTGCTGCCGGGGGGGCTGAATGGTGCTACTGGGGGGCTGGGGGCTAAATGGTGGTCCCAGGGAGCTGAATGGTGCTTCTGGCGGGGGGGCTGAATGGTGCTGCTGAGGGGTTTGCGGGGGTGCACTGCACTACAGAAAAGGAACATGTTAGCATTTTTTTTTTACTTAGTATAAATGAATATATATATATATATATATATATATATATATATATATATATATGGCACTGAAGGGTGGCAAGTCAAAGCAATTTTTGCCCCTCCTCCTTGGGGTGGGCCCAAAAGTTTTTATTGCATCTCCTCAACCCCCCCGCCCTCACAGGAATGAGACATAAAAAGGATATAGAAAATAAGACACTTGTTGCTAAGAAACAAACTATATAATTGTATGACTAAACTCTGTATCTACTTATACTAATAGTTCTTTGTTTTTCTTCTATAAGATTTTCATCTAGCAACAACTAGTAGATTATGGCAGATTGATGGAGAAAATCCTGCTTGGAGCTTAAAGAAACTTTTAGAGTGAATCTTGAAAGAGGGAGCAGAAAAGAACAAGCCCTGAATGTAGCCAGGGAACATTTAGTCAAATGTCACAATAGAGCATCATGTTATTTGTGAAGATATGGCCTTGCAACATATATTATCATCTTCTACACAACATTTGGAGTTGGAGCTTGTTTAAGGTTAATCCATCTATCTACCCACATGATCCCTGGATCTGTTGTGTATTCATGTGTACATCATGTTATTTCTCATTGTCTAGGGTGTCCGCACTCAGTTCTTTTGGAAATACCAACATTATTAAATGTAAAGACCTAGTCTGCGGGTGTGTTATCCCAGTAATATCTTGCTCTTATTGGATATTGATATGTATCTGGACCTACAGCTCTCATTGTCTGCATTTGCTTGAACTAGAATAACCTTTTGGCAAGAGTATCCAAGTTCAGGTAAGTGGTGCTAGCCATCAGATTCTAACTGATCTTTACCTACTGGACCTGGACCCTGGTTAAAGGACAGTCTAATAACATCTCTACCTTTGTTCTGTGGGTCCATATCGCATGCGTCGCAAGTGTCCTGGTTTGTGCAGGACAGTCCAGTTTTTCTACTAAAATCCCACACAGGTAAACCTGTCGCTGATTTTGTTTCTCTACATTCAATAAAATAAATCAATATACATAACTAATACCTGTCATTAAAATGGCAAGTAAACAAATGGTTTTAAACTCTCAATAGATCCCATGTTTAATCCCTACCTCCATTTACTTAAATGGCACATAATGAGGATACATATTAAGAACTATTCACAAACACATACTATTACATTTTGACAGATGGTAAATAGGTTAAATCAGAAACCATTTATATAGTTTAGAGACTGCATGACATAGTGCGTGCATGGGACAGAATGCAAATGCGCAAGTTCAGTGGTACCTTGGGTTACACTGTTAATCTGTTCCCGACGGGTTGGTGTAACCCAAGGTAGCATTTCCTATAGGAATCAATGTAAATTCAATTAATCCATTCCAGATATAATAGTAAAGGGACGGTGGCTCAGGTATAGTTGATAAGTGCCAAATTCAAATGGATGATAACAGGGTGCTCCTAAGGATAGTAGGGATAAGTAGTACCAAGAGAGAGAAAGATCCTTTTTAGGGCACACCTGGGAAATCCAATTCTCAGAAAAAGAGAATGAACTAAGTGTTAAAACTTAACTTTTAATAGTAATAATAAAATCCACTTAAAATACATAAACGTAGGTAGCAGAGAGATAATAATATGAAGTATACTGGGAAAATGCCACTGTTGTGGAAAATGCCACTATGAGGTAGACCATATAAAGTGCAATGTGCTAGTATAGTCACTGATAAAGTGGCTAGTAGATAAGAAATAAGGTGCTATAAGGTGCTACTAGTGATAAGGTGCCAGGTGCTATGACACAAATGATAAAGTGCCAAGTGCTATGACACAAATGAGAAATATATATAAGTGAAGCAAGTGTATTACTAGAATATGGTTGCCTATAGGGAACAGTATAAGTAAATATTAGCAGCTTCTTGCTGAACAGGAACCAGTAAACCAAATGAAAAATATTGCAAGGGGTAAAGGATAGGAATGAAAGATATTGAGAAATAAATGCCCCCAGAGTACTGATATCATGTAGGTAATGTTCTCAATATCTGTGTATCTCAAATACCCAAGTGCCCAAATAGCAGCGTTGCCTTCAGAATATACCCATAACTAGTAGTTACTGCCTTCCAAATCCACTAAACTATTGCTGAAATAGCCTAACTGATGTAGTGGTGAAGGGGCTTTATGCTATGGGCCTGAGACTGAAAACGCTGACTCTCTGCTAGTCACGCCGTGGTCTAGACGCAAGGTAATGACGTCATAGACTCGCGACGGCGTTCCTACGTGCACCCGACGCACGTTTCTGAAATTTCATCTCAATA
This sequence comes from Discoglossus pictus, assembly GCA_027410445.1. Lineage (NCBI taxonomy): Eukaryota > Metazoa > Chordata > Amphibia > Anura > Alytidae > Discoglossus > Discoglossus pictus. Next base: position 502,930,249 of record CM050163.1, on the reverse strand, counting down.
TCTTTCATTCCTATCCTTTACCCCTTGCAATATTTTTCATTTGGTTTACTGGTTCCTGTTCAGCAAGAAGCTGCTAATATTTACTTATACTGTTCCCTATAGGCAACCATATTCTAGTAATACACTTGCTTCACTTATATATATTTCTCATTTGTGTCATAGCACCTGGCACCTTATCACTAGTAGCACCTTATAGCACCTTATTTCTTATCTACTAGCCACTTTATCAGTGACTATACTAGCACATTGCACTTTATATGGTCTACCTCATAGTGGCATTTTCCACAACAGTGGCATTTTCCCAGTATACTTCATATTATTATCTCTCTGCTACCTACGTTTATGTATTTTAAGTGGATTTTATTATTACTATTAAAAGTTAAGTTTTAACACTTAGTTCATTCTCTTTTTCTGAGAATTGGATTTCCCAGGTGTGCCCTAAAAAGGATCTTTCTCTCTCTTGGTACTACTAATCCATTCCAGACCTGAAATGTTTTACTTTTTAGGTTGAACGGATGGTCTAGTTTTTGGATACAAACCCTTAAAACTAAACAGACATTATTAAACAACAATGATTACATCAAATAACTTTGAATTTAAGTTCACTTTACCTGTACTGAGAGGCCTTGGGGGCCCAATAGAATGGTGGGGATGTAGAAGAGGAGGCCACAGGTTATTGCTTGGAACTTTGCCTCTTATAGGCACAGGCTGGGCACATTGGCTCATAGGCACAGGCTGGGCACACTGCCTACCACAGGCTGGGTACACACACAAGACACACACAGCGGCACACTCTTACCTTCACAGAAACTCTGCAGAGTCTCGCCAGGTGTGTGTGCTTGCGTCGACTTCTGCCATCGCAACGTAACCCTATGCAATGCCACAACCGAAGGCTGGAGAGGCAAAAAACTATGCAAATGGAGGGCGTCGATACTTGAGGTACCACTGCACGTGACTGGGAATGTATGACAGTTCAAGCAAATAAGTGAATGTGTGTGAGTGAGAGGGAGATAGTTTTCCAATGCCATTATTAGGTCATTGTAATAAGCTATAAATATGTTTATATTTATAGTTTGTTTTATAGTGTTAATAACATAATTAAAACATGGTCTTGTTTTTGGATACAAACCCTTAAAACTTAAACAGACATTAATAAACAACAATAATTACATCAAATAACTTCTCTTTACCTGTACCTAGAGGACTTGAGGGCACAATGGGATGGTGGGGATGTAGAGGAGGAGAAGGAGGACGCAGGTTATTGCTTGGAGCTTTCATAGTATTACATAGTATTTAGTATTATTATATATATAGCTGAAGGCAAGGACTTCCAAGGTAGTATTTTCTGAGATACTACCAGTGCCACGTGCTAGCCCAGGGAGGCAGAAGGAGCTTAGGGAGGTTAATGTGTGGCTAAAGATGTGGTGCACTAAGGAGGTGTTTGGGTTTTTAGAGCACTGGGCTGACTTCTCACTTCGGTACAATCTCTACAGTAGGGATGGATTGCACCTTAATGATGAGGGAGCTTTTGTACTAGGGGATAGGATGGTAGAAAGGCTGGAGAAGTTTTTAAACTAGTAGGTGGGGGAGGGACTAGATATAAGTAATGGGGTAGAAAGTGTAGAGGGTATAAGGGATGAATTAACAACTCATAGGGGAGGAGATGGGGGAGGGGTAGTATAGTCAATAGGGAGGTAGTACTAAGTATTTCAAGTAAAGTGGCAGGCACTTCAGAACTACAGACTCATAACATAAGGTGTATGTTCGCTAATGCCAGAAGTTTGCCAGGAAAAATGGGAGAGTTAGAATTATTAGCAATTAATGAAAAATGGGATTTAATAGGCATTACTGAAACGTGGTGGGATGAATCTCATGACTGGACTGTTAATCTGGATGGTTATAACCTATTTAGGAAAGATAGAGGCAATGGTAAACTAAGCATGAATTTAAGCCTATAGTCAGAGAAGATATTTATGGTGGACCTAGTGATAAAGCTGAATGTTTGTGGGTAGAGTTAAATAGCGGAGCAGCAAATTCCAAAAGAATATTAGTAGGAGTATGCTATAAACCCCCAAATATATAAGTGAGGAAATACAAATGCAGCTTAGCATGGTCATGTTCTAATAATGGGAGATTTTAATTACCCTGAAATAAACTGGATAAATGAGACCAGCAGTTCATCTAAGGGGATAAGGTTCTTGAGTACACTCAGGTATCATTATCTGGCCCAGGTTGTACAAGAGCCTACTAGAAATGAAGCTATCTTAGATTTACTCATCACAAATAATATTGATATAGTATCAAATGTTGGAATAGAGCAACCTTTGGGAAACAGTGATCACAACACAGTCTCATTTGAGATTGAATTAAAAAAACTAAATTTTAAGGGGCCAACGAAAACTCTTAATTTTAAAAGGGCAGATTTTAACGGTCGAAGGGCAGCAATACAACGTATAGACTGGGACAGAGAACTGGCAGGTAAAAATACTGAACATAAATGGACAACATTTAAATCCTTACTAAATATACATACACATCAGCATATTCCGTGTGGGAATAAAAGTAAAAGGAGTAAACCCCATCCAATGTGGCTTAACAATTATTTAAAGATTAAGATACAGAGTAAAAAACAGGCATTTATATTATACAAACAAGAGGGGACAGAGACTTTACAGGAATACAAGGAAATCAACAAGCAAAAGGGCGATTAGACTGGCTAAAATAGAAAGTGAAAAACTAATTGCAAAAGAGAGTAAGACTAACCCTAAAATATTTTTTAAGTATATTAATGGGAAGGAAGCTATAGGAACATTACAATGTGACACAGGCCGTCTGATAATTAGTGACCAAGAAAAGGCAGATGAGCTAAATAGGTTATTTTCTTCGGTATACACAAGGGAGGTACCAGTGGTTGGGACACGGCAACATAATCGGGCTACACTACCTTTGCCAAATAATTGGTTAACACAGGAAGTAATCCAAAAGAGGTTGGAAAAAATAAATGTTAATAAAGCCCCGGGTCCTGATGGAATACATCCAAGGGTACTAAGGGAACTGGGTTCTGTAATAGCCAAACCATTATATTTAATTTTTCAAGATTCACTCAACACAGGGTCTCTACCAGATGACTGGAGAAAAGCTGATGTGATACCTAAATTTAAAAAGGGAGCAAGAGCAAATCCAGGGAATTATAGACCAGTGAGCCTCACTTCTGTGGTGGGGAAACTTTTAGAAGGGTTAATAAGGGATAATATACAAGAATATGTCTATTTGAACAGGATTATAAGTAGGAGTCAACATGGATTTATGAGGGATAGGTCATGTCAAACAAATCTAATTAGTTTCTATGAGGAGGTTAGTAGGAACCTGGATCAAGGCAACTCAGTGGATGTAGTGTTTTTGGATTTTGCAAAGGCTTTTGATACAGTGCCACATGGGAGACTATTGTGCAAACTAAGAGATACAGGAGTTGCAGTAAATATCTGCTCATGGATTGAGAGCTAGCTAAAAGACAGGAAGCAAAGGGTTGTTGTAAATGGAACATACTCCGATTGTACTAATGTGGTAAGTGGGGTTCCTCAGGGTTCAGTATTAGGTCCTCTCCTTTTTAACATATTTATTAATGACTTAGAGGTAGGATTGGAGTGTGGTATCTCCATATTCACTGATGACACTAAGTTGTGCAAGGTAATTAAATCAGATAGTGATGTGCTTTCCCTCCAAAGGGATTTACATAAAATTGAGGAATGGGCATCTAAATGGCAGATGAGATTTAATACGAATAAATGTAAAGTTATGCATCTGGGAAGGAAAAATAGCCATGCAATTTATAATCTTAATGGAGCAAATCTAGGTGTATCAGATATTGAAAGGGATTTGGGAGTGCTTGTGGACAACCACCTAGGTAACCTTGCTCAAAGCCAAGCAGCAGCTGCAAAGGCAAATAAAATATTAGCATGTATTAAGAAGGGTATAGAAGCCAGGGAAGCAAATATAATTCTGCCACTATACAAATCTCTAGTACGCCCTCATTCGGAATATGGAGTATAATTTTAGGCACCACTTCATAAAAAGGACATTTTAGAGCTGGAAAAGGTACAGAGGAGGGCAACAAAACTAATAAGGGGAATGGAGGGGCTAAGTTATGAAGAAAGACTAACAAAATTAAACTTATTTTCACTAGAAAAAAGGCCTCCAAGTGGAGATATGATTACCTTATATAAATACATCCAGGGTCAGTATAAAGATTTGTCAAGGGAGCTTTTTGTGCCAAGAGGTTTTCAACTGACAAGAGGACATCCCTTGAGGCTAGAAATAAAAAGATTCCACCTTAAAAAAAAAGAAAAGGGTTCTTCACAGTAAGGGTGGTTAATCTGTGGAATTCTCTACTAGAGGAGGTGGTGACAGCGGATTCGATAGATAACTTTAAAAGGGGACTGGATTTATTTCTAATTAAAAAGGGAATTCAGGGTTATCATGGATAATTAGAGAGGCAGTATTTATCCAGGGAGAAGTCCGGTCGCCGGTGTCTGGGATTAATAGTTAATCCGCATATTGCAGAGGAGATCTTAAAAGGTTTAACTTGATGGACTGAAAGTCTTTTTTCAACCTTAAATACTATGGGCCTCATTCTATTATCGGCCGTAGGAGATGCGGGGCCGCAAGGACTGGCCGCAAGCTATTCACCTATTCTATTCCCTTCCGGCCGGGGATTCCGGCAGTCTTGCGGCCGGCGCCTTGCTATCCCTTGCGGCCGCATGCGCCGGAGGAAAGTCTTTGATCTTAAACGGCCGCAAGAGTTTCGGCCGCAAGAAAATCCTGGTTGCTATTCAATTGCTCCGGGAACCCTCTCTGCAAGGCTAAAACCGAGCCGCAGCTTACTTGCAGCAAAAAGGTCCCGCAGGCACACAATTAAGCACATTATAAAGCCATAATAAAGCCATCCTGCACTCTGAGGAGACTATAAAGTGATTGTAGGTGTTCGCATTAATAGCACAACATTCCCCTACACTCAAATCCGTAAATATTTTTATTTTTATTTATGTCACATATCCATGTAAAAAGTCCAGAGGGCTCAGAGCACCTCAGACCCGCCAACGCTGCGGCCGGAAAATAAACAGTTAATGTAATCTCTGATTTGGGCTGATGTGCAAGCTTGAGAGGGGGTTGCTATTAATCCTCATGTATCCATTATGATCCCTAGCATTTACAGAGCTTTACAGTGCCGTCTGGAATTTATTTTTGCATTTAAAGATTTCTGAGCTTACGGCTGATTGCAAGATATATGGCCGGCCCAAAGGGGATAGCCTTGCGGCGCCGTATAATTGAATTGCAAGGTAACGGGAGCCCTGCAAAGAATCGCAGCTTTGCGGCCGATTTACGGCTGATAATAGAATGAGGCCCTATGTAACTATAGATCCCATAGAACATAAGTACACAACGGCCTCTTACAGTTTTTGTCATACACAATATCAGCTAATCACTAAATGTTAAAAAGTTAAGTCATTTGAAATCCAGGACTGTGAAAAATGGCTACACAAAAGAACCACAACAGAAGTGTTCTCTCACTCTCTCTTGACCCACAATCCCAGGACAGCCCATTAATAACACGTCCAAAAAATGTGTTCTCTCTTGGGTAGTTGTCCTGAGCACATATGGTTGATAAATCTAATGGTTACAACTTTATAAAATTACTAGTCATTTACCTGTCATAAATGACGGTATAATATTAGATGTGTCTCTTCCCCCCCTCTTTCCCTTCTTTGTGTCCATCCTCCCTCCACTGTGTCTCTTTCCCCTCCTACCTCCCCTATGTCTCTCCCCCCCCCCTCCTACCTCCTCTATGTCTCTTTCCCCCATTCTCCCTCCCCTGTGTTCCTTACCTCCTCTGTGTCTTTCCCCCTCTGTCCCTTGTGCATGCCCGGCTGGCACTGCGCAGTGCACACTGCAGCATGTACGTAAATCCGTATAAATAGTTTTTGGAGCGTTACACACGCTTAGAAGCGATATTAGTGATTTTGGGGTAACTCCAAGCAGTGCAAAGTACAGTCCATAACAACAACCGTAATATTTTCATATATATGCCAGCCAACGAGTAATCAGCTGTGGCTTAGGGGCACACTGAAGCAAGAGCTTTAAATGCAAATCTTAATGTATCTTCATGTAGCAATGCATTATGATATATACAAGTAGAAATTATGCAAATAGAGTAGAGGTGCTCATCTGAGAACAAAAAATACCCCAGTGGGTTTTTTCTATAGGTTTGGTTACCTACTCAAAGAGCAACCTCTTTTTAGCTCACTTGTGCCCTTTACAGGTAGAAATATCCTGTAGTATATCAGTCTGGTCTCACTCAATAGAGTGCTCCAGCCCCGAAATACCAGGCAATTCTACCCTGAACAGGAGAAACCGCAAACCACAGACGCATTTCGGCCTTGTCAGAAAAATAACAGTATCGAGGCTGTATTGTTTTATTTTCCATTCTAATTTCAGGTTTCAGATTTTCAAGAATATGTCATTTTTTTTTTTTAAATGTATGGCTACAGTGGTCAGAGGAAAAGCTGGTAATTGAAATGTTTTATAGTGCCAGAGAGAGCGATATACTCATTGTGAGGGAGAAAAAGTAGCGTGTGCTGTTATGCAGGTGCACTCTCAGTTTTGTGAATCGGTTGAGTGCCGTGTATTGCCAACCATTGGAGTCACTTCTCTCATGTTCTATCTAGATCATCATAAGGATTATGATGATCAGGGATTTCCTGGGAGAACGGGCTCCTAAAATTTGTACCTCTGGCTCATGAATATAAGGTATATCTTTGAAAGGCTTCCTTCAAGGCTCTTAGAATCTGCCTACCGGACTCCTACAAAATTTAACTTTTGTCCACCCATGATTAATATAATAACAATTTGGCATAAATAAAAAAAATATGAATTGGTTATAATTTTAGAAAAATGCTCTACTTCTTCTTCATTTTTTTGACATAGTGAGGCCTAAAAGTCAATGTACAATGTATTTGGAGTTATTTTGGTCTTCCAGTCTACACTACATATTAACATAGAAGATGGCTTAATCCAAGCTTTATTAACTGTGCACCAAAAAGCAGCACCCTGTAAATAACTACATACTTACCATTTTGACAAATCTTCTACTGTCTTGCCTAATAAAGATCTTCATTCATTTGCATTGTGCTCTATTTCTAACAAATAGGTTTTATTCCCATTCATTTTCAAAATATCCTACGGGTTCTCATTCTAACACATTCTTTACTATGCCATTTTAAGTTCAGATCTCCATGCCCAGTCTTCAAACCCAAAGCCTACAATGTGGGTTCACAGTTTTCTATAACATATTTCTAAAACTAGTAAATACACAATTAGATATCAGTTACCAATAATTATGTTCCAACAGCAACTTTACCATTTTGCTTTTGGTAATATAAAAAGTTACAACGCAGTGAAATACCTTTTTCCAGGCGCATAACACCAATGTATAAACAAGTGAAAATTGAGGTAGGAAAATATTACACATTTGAACGATGTTGCTTTAAAAAAAAAAATGGAGTCTTGTGTGGATAACTCATACATAGCTAAATTAAGTGGGGTAGGAAAATAAACGGTGGCGGTACTGTGTATAAGACTGGTCTATGATCCTCAAAGAGATACCTCCTAATTGAAAGGCTCATCGTGAAGCATGAGCCCCAAAGCTAGTTTAATAGCCCTACTACAGTGCATAATCATTTCAATAAAATCTAACCACCTGACAAGCCCAATGTTACTGTTTAGTTACAAATTATCCATATAAACTATTGTAGAAACATATGGTATGCTTGTAATAGATAAGCAACCGAAGTATAGAGCTTGTCCTCTGGTTAGTATACTAAAGAAGCATATTTGAATTACAAAATATCCCTTGAATAAGATAAATAAAATAATATGCCCACCAGGGGCATGCCTGACAACCGTTTCACTGCTAAAGATTATTTTCTGGAATTGAGAAAAAGTTCCGTGGCTTTTAACTCTAATGTGTGTGGGATAGTACTGTAAAGTTGTTCTACATTGATAATAGCAAGTAAGGTTTGCATGGGCACATTTAGATTCTCCAAATGCCTCAAAGTATCAGTAGTGATTGGAGGGAACAACCAGCTCTTTTAGATGTTGGTAAACCTAACTGCTGATATTTTGGGTAAGGTTATTAGTACAAGACACAAATGAGTCTTCGATATTGGAAACACTTTTTAATGTACCCAGGATAAAGCACAGAAAAAGGCAATTTTGGGGTTTCGGCAATAGGAAATTGTATTGTTGGCTGTCAATAGTGGTGTCTTGTTTAGCCCGATCCAAAAAGGAATTTGAGTTGTTCCCTAGTTGGATCTTTGGGAATAATCCCATATGTGTTTTTGTCATTTAAGATTTTATAACACATTCTCAAGTAATCAGGGTTGTCTTACCTCCCTTATTTGCTGATTTTATGTAAGTTCTTCTTTAAGTTTATTTAATGCATTGTTTTCAGTCTTACCAAGATTGGATCAGTCTCCATTTTTGCTCCTCTCTTCTGTCATCTTTTATAAGTCACTTGTAACCGGTTGCAAAAATACTGCGATATTAGCATATTCTTTCAGGTTAGGTGTACATGTTCTATTCACTCTCCATTTCTTTTGCAGAGTTATCGAGTTCATGGCCTGACTTTCATTCTGATCCAACAAAAAATATGAGCTTCCTAAGCATATTGATGAGGAAAAAGCTCACTCACATACTCCGAACCCACTCATGATAACAAAAACAGAGTCTACTGGTAATTTTCTCATTATCATAGTTTATTTAGAAAAAATGTGGATCAGTAGCAGAAACACACCCAAAATGGCTGCAACTGTCTCACTGACTGCTGATCTAATGAAATATATCCAGACACAGCTTTTATATTTGTTTACATGAGACAATGAAATAATCCATCTTTCCCCCATCTAGCAACATGGTACTACCCACTAACAGCCAATGACATGAATATAACACATACTTTATATGATACACTTGTACCCAGTTAATAACACTTATTTGACCTTGGGGTGACCGAAAATACATATTTTATTATGATTAGAGCGGTTTCTGTCTCTTGAATGAAATTGCTAAGTCATGGGTCATGTAGACTTTACCATTTCATAACGTATGTCTTATAAAAAATGGAAGATACTGGTTTAATGCTTATATCTCAGTCAAATACCATACTAACTGGAAAGAGTGCTAAGTGTGTGTATATTATATATATATATATTATACACACACACAAAAAATTTAAGGATATTTGTATCTTTTTCCCCAACAATATCCATAGCCTCTTTATATATGCCAAGGCCCATATATTCTTTTCTTCCTTTATTTCTTAATATTTATGAAGGGGCAGTTTCCTGGCAAAGAGAATATCTTTAATGTTAACAAATAGATTGGATTTGAAAGTTGGCACAAAAGAAAGTACATATAAGTAACTATTCATGAACTCTGTTAAGGTGAAAATGAGACAAGTTAATAATATCATTTTTTATAGTTAGTACAGTCAACATTGACATTCCTGACCCTGGTATCAGGAACATTCACATTTATATTATTGGTACAGACATGTTATTATTAGAATTGATTTCTCCTGGTTCGAGATCTGGGATTTGATGTGCTTTTTGGGATGTGCTCCCTGTCTAAAAAAAAAAAAAAAACATACATAGAAGATTGGTTGTGGTTAAATCTAATGACCACTCTAATATGGTCCAGAATAGTGCTGGATCGAGAGGTCTTTTTTTAACCTACTTGTAGAGAAATAGCTACCTGAGTGTGTTTCTGTATATTATGGTTAATCCTAGCAGTATTTACTGCAGTCTGTTATTTATTATATTTTTTACTTATATTATTATATTTTATACCACTAGTTATCACCTGAAGTCACTACGGTTACTCTTTACAGTTATAGTTATGATCACTGATGTAATCATTCTATCTCAAATAATTGTTTTTATACATTATAGATGGTCTTATATAGACCCATATGCTCATAGTACACCACAATGCTCATAGTTCACCACAACAATAATTTAATATATGGTGGGCAAAAGAGCGATAGAAGCCCTCCACCGTACAGTACATAAATAGTACATCTGTGTTCACATTTGAAAATATTTTTTTTTTGTATTCCCTGAAAACAATAAACTTCCCTGTGAGGATATGCAAACTCCAGAATCTACTGTTTCAGTCCTAGTTATTTTATACTCAGTCACTGATCCAATTTTTATATATGTTACAGAATCCCTTGGATTGCAAGAAGATCTAATAAATCAATTCTACATGAAATCAAGACAAACTGTTTACTGGAAGGTTTGATCATGAGGCTGAAGTTCAAATATTTTGGCCATATTATGAGAAAACAGGATTACCTAGAAAAGACTCAGATGCTGGTAAATATTGAAGGCACGTGAAGAAGGGAACGACAGAGGCGGAGGGGGACAGATGATGTCACTGAAGCAATGAACATGAACTTGATGGAGCTCAGATGGGCAGTGGTTGGCAGATGTGCTTGGAGTGCTGTGGTCCATAGGTTAAAGGAGAATCAGATAGGACTGAACAACCAAAACAACAGTGCTTGGAAGGCTCTGCTCCTACATAGAAACTCTACAGCAATATATTAATCAGGGGGGATGCAAGATGAAGCCATAAAACATGTATGTTCTGTCAAATTTGTGTAGCAACTGCTGAGCGGAGAAAAAGATTAGCAAATTGTTTGGTTCAAATAAATAATTTTTATTAAAGAAAACAAATGAATAGTCTTAAGCACCAAAACTGTGAGTATGCGGTTACATAGCTTAAATAAGAGAAAAGTGATTTCAAGACAAGGTATTTAAACTCAAGATTGTAAAATTAAAAAGAAAATGATACAAAGCAATAAAATAGTTAGATGTTGCACTAATTAAAAAGGAAAATGAGGCAGAAAGGCATTTTTTTTTTATTTCATAATATTGCTATACATAAATGCTTGCTTACTTTAAAAAAAATTATACTTCTGTCACTTAATAAATACTTTAGATTAATTGAGCATTATACAGTATTGTAAATTGTCCCATGTCTTCATTTACAATACAATGTGCATTTTAAATGTCAGGTTATTAAAGTGATTTTATCTTATAAAGATGAGCACACTGTGCTAGTGTTCATTTCATTTTAATATCTTATGATATCACACAAAGCTAATAAATGATCAGTCAACCGTCCATTTTCCCATAAAGATTAAAACATGTCAGTGCCTTAAAATTCATTCATGACCATATAAGCTGTGCACACAGGAATATACCGTAATCAACACACTATCTGTACACTGTCATCCACACCATCCATAGCCTCACTACAAATGCTGAATATTGTGCCGTTTTGGGCAGAATACAAGAACATAAACGTACAACACTTACGTGAAAAACTTCAGGTAGAATATATGCATTTTGTATTGATAAAATGAACGTTGCAGCCAAAGTGAACCATTTTGCTGCTGTAGGGCACAGTCACCACTGCAAAGTCATTGGATGCATGCAGGCTCAGCGGCTGATGGTCGCATATTCATCAGTAAAAAAGGCTTACAGCTCATTGCAGTGTGTTCTGCAGTAAGCAAAACTTGGATTTCTTAGGATCATCATCATCCCTTGAGACAATGCCTAGAAAGTATTGACAAGCAGCGGATAAGATCACACCCAGGCGTTAATAAACTAAGCAAAAGTGAACTGTCCGACTATATTTATGTGCAATGTAAGTTTCTCTCCTGATCCCCCCAAGCATCACATGCAGCCAAGGTCAGGAGAGGGCTTAATGATTCCTAAACATCAGTTCCCTGTACCAGTTTCAAGCATATAGCTTAGAAAAGCCACAAATCTTATATGATTATGATTATCTTTACTTCCTATTTAACAAATGTACGTGTAGTTTTTACAGCACCAGTGTCTGTTGATCTACCTCCGAGTTTTCTACCGTTGGACATTAAACCAAGGAAGTCTTCCCATTGTAAGACCCATTGGATGCTGTGCTGGAGATTAAAGAATTCCAGATTTTATTATAAGACTACCAAACTAAGATCATCGGATCCTTTGTACAAAGACGAATACTTCTCTAACTAAAGTATTCCTTATAAATTTATAACAGACAGGCTAGGCTGTTTAATAATCAAATTTTTTTGAAGGATGTCTAAACAGAAGTGGCTCTGAGAGTAGATCAACATCTTTGTAATTTGCCAACTTTAAAGTGAATTTCCAACAACAAAAGACATTTTAAAGTGCGTGCAATGCTAATTATAGAAATAAACTCTCATACTTGTTTTTATCCATGGCTGTTACCTGATTGGCTCTAGACATATTACTGGATTTGCTGTTCAGGTTCCATGAGTCCAGATTCACCGCTGCTTATCCCCCCACTCGTCACTTTTGGGGATGACTATAGGGGTGTCCAAACTCGGTCCTGAAGGGCCACACACATGCCTGGATTTGAGGATAACCCTGCTGTGCACAGGTGAGTCAATCACTTTAGTCATCCGGATTGACTCACCTGTGCACAGAAAGGATATATTCAAATCCAGGCCCGGGTGCGGCCCTCCAGGACCGAGTTTGGATCCCCCTGCTATAGTATAATAACTGTACCTGCACTGAAACACTGCCCTGGGGGGCTGAAGTCTGCATTCAGAGGGCAACATTCTCAAATATCTCATAATAAATCTGGATTATTAACGTATTTGCACATATTTTCTGATCCCACTCAACTGGCCGGCACACCAGCAACACCCAATACTTTGCAGTCTCCTCATTTAGATGCTAGTGGTATAAAGGGTACCAACCATTTTTCTTTTTTCCTTCGGACCAATAAAACACATTTCAGGATTGCAAACTAGTAACCACTTGTTTTTACATTTAAATCATATGAAAATGCACTAGTTTATTTGCAAGGACAGTGAGCTAATAACAATTACCAATAGGAGCAAAACCTGATTTAGGCCCAAACTGTTGATGTAAAAAAAACAGTACACACGGGCTGATGCACACCATCACTATTCTGCTTTGTCTAGACTAGGAAGAGAGTTAACATCACCATACATAAGAATCCCATCAACCAGCTAAAGTTTTGAATACAAACATCAATTAAAAAGAAGTATATTTGATCTACAGGGCTGACGCACACGAGCTTAACATATATTGTTATCAAAAGATTAGCTATACACAAAATAACCAACAGTTATCATATGTGATTAAAAAAAATCTTCTCTGTTGTAGAACATCGTACTGTGCTGACTGGATGGAATATAACAGTACAGTTTTATAATCAACAATCAAAATGATGAATTCATGCTTCTCAAGCTTCTGATTTCCAAAACTCAGAAAAAAAAAAAAAATGTTTTGGTTGGTTATACTAAGGTAGTGGTTCCCAAACCCCTCCTCAAGACTCACCAGACAGGCCATGATTTAGTTCAAACATTGTGTTAACAACGATGGGGCATCTAGTCTTCAACTTGATTTACCTGTGTATACACACAGTGAACCTAATTCATGGCCTGTCAGGTGGGTCTTGAGGGTAGGGTTGGGAACCACTGTACCAAGGAAAGACAAGAATATATTTAAATAGGATACCAATGTAATCCATACAACAGACTCAAAGCCACTGATGTTGCAAGGTTGTCAACTTTTATTACTGTCTAATCAGTAAAATGCACTCATTTTTAAAATGTACGGTGTGGCATTTAAGGCACATTACAGCCATTTGTTTGAACGGGCCATAACATGACGTAGGATTTAGAGTCATTTAGTAAATATATCCAAAGTTGAAAGAATCACTGAAAAGTGCAATCTTGCTATCCTGCATTAAAATTAGTAGATCTTAAACATGTATTTATTTACCTGAATATGATTTTATGGGTTAACAACTATTCTTTTAATCCTTATACAAACTGCTTTTGTAACCCAAGTCCTTTAGATTTTAAGCTTGAAAGCATTCCGTCTTTTAAGGTGCTTTGTATGTTTGAGTTTAAGCTCAAAGACAGGGCCCTCTATTCTTTTGTAATGTGTTAAAATTGTTTTTGCTTTGTACTTAACCCCTGTATAGTGCTAAGGAATATGTTGGTGCACTACAAATAAAGGATAACAACAGTCAGGGACAACCCCTATATATGTTTAGTTGTACCAAATTCAACCAGTAGAGGGAGCCGCTGCTTCTTCATAGAGCTCAATAACTCGACTGGTGCCTGACACATCCAAAATAGAGTTATTCAGAGGGAGGTCCAAACTTTGCTACAAAAGCCAGGGATAAAATAATATCACTTTTCATCCAACACAAAAACTTCTGTAATCCTTAAAACCTGCTATTTTAAATGCAAGATGGCACTTTGGATACTCCAGTGGTCCTTTAATTTGACTCCATGCAACGCTGCTGTACTTTAGTATCCCATGGCAATTACCAACCTCAACCATCTTTACAATACAGAGGCAGCAGATGGACCATAGGAACGGGAAACCAATACGTGACAGTAAAATATATCACAAAAAACAACATTAGTGAGCATAAATAGCACCAGGAAATCTTACTAAAAATAAGCAAGGCCAAATGGCAAAAACAGAGAAGTAATTAGCAAACTAGTATTGAAAGCACTCGTGTTTTACAGTGGAAAGAACCCTTTAGGAATAGTACAATGGTCTGCAGTGATGTAAAACATTTATATTTTGTGATCTATTTGGCAGTGCTCTAACCTTCTGAATTACGGTCATAGCAGCAGACATACCGTACAGCCATGCTTTAAAAAAAATGTACGTTCTGAATTCACAAAAACAGTGAGAGAAGCTCATCAGTGGTAACAAGAACCATACCATTGATGGAATCATAAGAAAGGAAATCCTTTAAGAAAAATGATTTAATTCGTAGCCGGAATATCAGAAAAGGATTTGCTTAGTTTAAGCCAAATATATACTTTATGGAATGAATTAGAGAGAAGTTATATCTAATCCAAGACTAATAATGTACTCCTGTACACAAATATCCCCCTTCTGTAACGCTACCTTGCCATAGAGAAGAGGCTTGTGTACTCCAATAAAGCTGTGAGCTATACAATGTAAGGTCCCCCAAGATGGGCAGGTCATACCAGAGAGGTCAGACAAATCACAGTCCACTGGAGAAGGAATTGTTAACCCACTCAAGTAGCTTTGCCAAGAAAATCTTATGGATAAGCACAACCAGAAACAGAATGATGGATGTGTCTGGTGTGCTGCGATCCATAGAGTCGCTGAGAGTCGGACATGACTGAACGGCTAAACAACACAAATATCAGTTATAGTTTATATTATGGTGAAAAAAGTGCAACTATAAAAATTGGCTTGGTACGAATTTCCAACAGCTTTCCACAATAATCTCTCTCTAAATTGGTAGCTGGAAATACTTTCTAAAAATAACGTTTAAATATTCGAAAGACATGCAATAATTAAAGCCCTGCTTAAAAAAGACGGTAGGATAAATTAGGTCTTTAAACAACCCAAGTATTTTTCTAAATTTACAGTCGTATACATGAAAAAGAGTTTTATATGGGTATTAAGTTATTTGGTTATATGAAAACTGATGTCCTTCACCAAGCACTTTTATTGGCCAAAGCCTAAAATTATTAAAGTTACATCAGGGCCCTAGAAGACAGATACTATGGGTCTAACTAGGCATATAAAAGGCACAAAAATGTAAATCTCATTCCTATCCCCATAACACATGTGCAAACGTTAAATATTAGCACTAAACACAAAATAAATATATCCCTAGAACCCCAGTTGTGCTGGAGTTGCCAATCTCCCCCAAATAAGAGCAAAACATATAACTACTCTTTCATTATATAAATATGTCGTAGTCATTGAGTAGACTCTACTAGTCATTTATAATTTCAAGTAGGTACACAAACTACTGAAATCATACTGGATATTATTTGTAAGATAAGTGTCTCATATAATTAGTGTTATTTTACACTAATGCCATTTTACAAGAGTAAAATTGTAATTCTTTTTAAAATTCTCAACATAAGTACTGGTCAACATAAGTACTATTAATGCTTTTGGGGCTTAAGATTGAAACAAATGCGGACTTACTAAACTACAGTTTATAAAAGCTTGCATAGAATAACTGTGGAAATATTACATTATACGAAAACCAAACAATATGAAGATACCGTGAACTAGAAGACATCCGTGACAAGTTGGGACCTAAATTAGGCTACAGTTAAATTCACAAATTATTATTATTTTCTAATAAGAAGCTGTATTTTATAAGTTAGCATTAAAAAGGGAAAGTGAAAAGTGATATGCAGCAGTAAACATTATTAAGGCTGTAACTGCATCAAACTGGATTATACTACGATATGGGAACCAACACAACAGTTTGGTAAATACCCAAAAGTTATGCATATCGTTTTTATAGAATAACATAAGATTATTAT
Source organism: Discoglossus pictus (assembly GCA_027410445.1). NCBI lineage: Eukaryota > Metazoa > Chordata > Amphibia > Anura > Alytidae > Discoglossus > Discoglossus pictus. The sequence goes on along the minus strand of CM050163.1, from coordinate 502,913,790 downwards.
ACTATATTTTGTCATACAATTATCAACAGAACAAAAGAACTATCACAGGATGTGAATTCCTTTATATTAAAGGTACCACTAGAGGTTATGCCGAGTAGTAGTGTTTCTATACCCTAGCCCTAAGGACTAGTTTCCGTTGCAGTGTAAACATGCTCCAAGTGAGACTCCAATATGAATATTTTTTGTTATATGCGGGATAAGTGTTCATTTGTTCTCACTGTACTATAGGTTTATAGTGATGTCTTCATGAGCAATGTCATTTTCCAAAAATTAACACAAAAAGGACAGAATTATGTGCCAAACTGGAGAAATAAAAACAAATATCTAAACCAGTGGCTCAAATCTCTACCAAGACACACCACAAAGGCCATGATTTAGGTTTAATGCAAGGTAAATGCGGGTGGAGGTAATTAAAGGCTCATACAGGTAAATACTAATTGCATCACCTGCGTTCACATGGTGTTAAATCTAAATCATAGCCTCTCTGGTGGGTCTTGGGGAGAGGGTTGTGTACCACTAATCTCAATAAATGTTAGAATAATACAATAAGCACTAATACTATTTTTTGAGGTGGTAATGTCCCTTTGCCCCTTTTGGATCTCTACCTTGTTGTGGTGAAGAGGCTTGTGTACCTCAATGAAGCTGTAACAAGATGGGCAGGTCAAAGCAGGGAGGTCAGACAAATTGTGGTCCACTAGAGAAGGAACTGGCAACTCACTCCAGTATCTTTGCAAAGAAAACCATATGTATAAGCACAACTAGCGACAGACAGATATGCCTGGCATGCTGCGTCCATTTGGTCACCGAAGGTCGGACATGACTAAAGGACTGAACAAAAAAAATGGCCCTGTAACCGAAGATCGATTATCTCAAGTTGATTGTTTGACTCACTTTCTGCATTTAATCATGTACCATACTCACTTCAGAATGCACAAATGTACATGTGAATAGTTCTTATGTCCAGAATTTCTAGCAAAACTGGGAATTTTACAGATTAATTTTGTATTTTACAGATTGAATATGAAAACAAAAATGTTGTTCTTTAAACTAGTCACATTGTAGGACAGTAGTCCTTTTGTAGACAGTGTGTCTGGGGCCTCTTCTGATGCCGTTGTGGCTGTACAAAAAAGAAACTGAAGTTTAGCACATCCTACTCACAATATAGAAGCTATATTTCATCATGCCACTAAGTAGATGTTCAGCCGTCAAAGATAGTATAGATTTGTCTGCAAGCAAGAATCGAAAATCATTATTAGGGCAGATGTGTTATCTGGGATATGTGGTAACAATCTTTTTTGAGTGCTAAGAAGTTGGCGTGCATTGGGAAGGGAACAATCCACTTGTACGCTGGCTTAAATAGAGCAAAGGAATACAAAGTGACTGTCCTCCTTCACTATGGAATGAAAAATACCCACTTCATGCAACAACCACTTAAAAATATATAATATATCAAAAACACAGTATAATAATACTAGGTTTCCTGAACAATGTATAAATATGAATTCATTTTCCTTCAGAAAATCTGCAAGGAAAGTCATAGATATTGCATAAAATAATAACAAGAAAAGCCATCAAACCAATAATAAAATTGAAAAAAAAAATGAATTAGAAAAATGACAAGCTACTTGCTGCTCCTTATTACACGTGACAAGTATGGCAACTGTTAGCTGCTAAATCTAAACATTTCAAGAAAAAGGGAAACATTTTTTAGAACACCACAGCAATCTGGAAGAGGACTAATGCACACTTTTTCCTGTCAACCTTGTTTTTCGGCAAAACTATCTCCAGTAGCAGTCTGCTGGTTTTATCTTCTTTTCCATTATAGCGCATCTTATTCTTGGCCCCTTGGTTAAAGATTTTTTTTATGTCATCTCACTGCATTCCCTTGAATTCATAATGAGTAGTAAACATTATTACCGTGTTCAATACAGTGTCTGATACGGTTACTGTAAAATAAACCAGTGACAGTCTGGAATACGCTTTCAGTTACTTTTTTTCTCTTCAAGCAAAATGTTCTCAGTGCATCCAGTGGTATCGGTTTTAGAAACGATCTTTCAAACGCCAACATCAAAAAAATAAATGGTTAATAGGTATGGAGTCTGTTTTAAAAAAATACTCTACCCCTTCACTGGCCAAACATTTTAAGCTACATGTAAAAAAGTGCTTTAAAAGCAGGGAAACTTCATCTTCTATGTAAGGTCCAGTACTAATTATGATCATTTTTCTTCATCAGTAACTCACTTCTGTTAAATTTCCCAATGTTTTAAAAACTGCTGTTGGTGTTATCAAAGAATCCGTTTCCTTCTTCAGATCTTGTCCTGATCATGCAGAAAAACAAAAAAAAAAAACTTCAATGCCTTCCGGATCTATCTTCATTGATAAAACACCTATTCACATAAAATACAATACAGAAAAAAATATTTTAACATTATAATTTTTTTAATACAATATAAAAAATAAAGGCCATGTTTACTAGGGGGGCAATTTGTCAAAAATATTCCCTTGTCATCCAACTAAAGAATGGGAAATTCTGAGCATCTGCTTCTAAAGATTTTATTTTTAGATTTCTAAAGATTAAAGAAGGAAATTTATTTTCAAGGATCTCATTAAAGAAAAAAATTGGTAACTAAACATATTTCCTATTTAATGAATGCTACCTTTATTTTACTTGTTTCTCTCTATGAAGGAGGCAGAACCTGCTTTGCTCTTTGTGTATAGTGTTGTTGTGGTGGGCATATGTGTGTTTGTATTGTGGGTACAGGGGCTATGTTTGTTTTTGGCACCTTGAGCGTTGCATGTATTCAAGCTTGTAAAAACACACACACACAAAAAAAAACTTCCTTAAATAAATCAACATATACCCAAAGAATTACTATTAATCTCTTTGTATATCGAAAGATGGGCCAACAATATAAGAAATTGACTTCAGGGAAATTGTCCCATTAGTGCTTAACACTACAAATTGGATAGAAGGCAAAAGTGGGTAATTTTATACATGTAACTTAAATGAAAAATAAACAGCGCAAATAAAAAGATTAAAAAGAAAAAGGGAACTTAAAAACAAAACCACTAACTCCTTAGTTAGCTGCTGCAAACCTTATTACCACTTCTCAATTGTAGAGTGTGATATTGTCAGCTAAATGTAACTTATAGAGGATTATGGGGGCACTTTTTTAACCACAGTCAGCTTGAGAATTCAGTAAATACCAAGTTGTTGGGCATATGGGCGTTTGGCACCTAACATGTTAGGTAGGTAGGCGTAGCGTGACGTCATCACGTTTGAGACACACGCTCTAACGAGGAAGCGCTAATCTCCATAGTTAATGGAGACGCTGAGACACTGAGTATTGCAATTTAGAGGAGAAACAGGGCATTAACCACTGCCAATTTTATACCATTCAATAGACTATGGTGGAGCAAGTGTGGGGACCAATTTAAGTGGGTAGAGAGTATAGACAAGCAATTCTGAGGCGATTTACACACGTTGCTATACTGCAATAGAATACTCCACCTTTGTACCTCATTGATATACCCACCAATACATTTTGATATACCAGTTGTGAACTACAGGCTACCCTATTATAGGGCTATACAATAGACCACGATAGGTCTTATTACACACAATATACTAGCTATAGGGTGTATTGTGTGGTTATTGCATATATAGGATACTTGGATTGTAATTATATGCAAACTTGGTATTTACCGAATTCTCAAGCTGACTGTGGTTAAAAAAGTGCCCCCATAATCCTCCATAAGTTACTTTTAGCGGACAATCTCACACCCTACAAATGAGAAGTGGTAATAAGGTTTGCAGCAGCTAAGGAGATTGTGGTTTTGTTTATAAGTTCCCTTTTTCTTTTTAATCAACAATGTTTATTTGTCATTAAAGTTACATGTATAAAATTAACCACTTTTGCCTTCTAGCCAACAATATAAGGCATAAACCCAACACTTTCAAATGTAACTTTTATTAATCCGCATGCAGGATAACACTTGAAATCTGTTGCATAAAAGGTTAATTGAAAAGCTAGAAGGCTGTCCATACCAATTAGTCCATATTCTCAGATCAAATCAGCTATATTAAATTCATAAATACATCAAGGTAATGAGTTAGATATTATAGGAGTATGGATAAAAATCACAACCATATCATTACTAAGAAACTGTATCATTATATATATCAAATAACTTAATACATGTGATAAATAAATCAATAGAGATTAATAGTAATTGTTTGGGTATCTGTTGGTTATATAAGGAAGTCTTTTGTGTTTTGATATGTTTCAATACTTTTCTATACCAATTTATATTATTCCTGTGCGATTTAACATTAAAATATTGGGGTTAATCTATAATAATTATATTCGTTATATTACCCAGTTGCATGGCATATTGTTTTTTTTCTTCTCTAGCTCAAGCTTGAACACAATAGTTTCACCAGATAGTGCCTGTAAATGCCATTGCACTGTAGCACTTACATAGGCATGTGCAACTGGAGTAAAAAAGATTATAAATGCAATAAAAATTGGAATAAAGCTTGGTTGCCCGGGCATGGACCGTAAAATACTGGCTTCCAAGCCAATCTCTATATACCCAAAACTTTCTTTGGTCCAAATTGCAGGTGGCCTAACCTACATACTGTAATTCTAACAAAATTAAAGTGGTGTCAGGTCTCCTAAGAAGCCATATCGATATTCATTTGAGCAGGAGAAAACTATTTGTAGGTATTTGTCGAATTAGTTATAAAATAAAAACCATACCTGACTGGTACCCAGGATGAGTCCACATAAGAGAATCTAGCCTTCTTTTTATGTGGTATATTATTGTATAACAATGCAATGCATTACATTAATTCTTTTTGTTATAAAATGTCTCTAATCATAAATGTTTTTACATATGTAATATTCAGATTGCTGATCCAACATAACAGAGAATTAGAGTATTGGGCAACATTACCATTTAGTTTTCCCAGTCAGTAAAAGGCAAACTTTCCTCTTCATCCTCAGACTCAGGTGATGCTTCCTTAATCCGTCTAAGTGCTTCATGAATGCTGCGTGTCAACGGGTCAGTGTCTGGCAGAAGTGTAAAAGATTCTCTTAAATCATCCTTCTGAACTTTCTTCAATTTAACCCCCTTTCTGATTTGTGCCAATATATTATTGCTGTCATCCTCGTCTGGGAAAGGTGCTAAAGCTCGTTGCTCCACTTTCTTCAGATGAAAACTACCACGTTTTAAGGAAGCCAGCACTTCATCCATTGGTGAACTCACTGCAAACAAAAAAAATAAAAACAGGGAGAAAATCGAATTAGTTCGCCAAAACAAAAGTTCATACAAATGTCCAGTAATGTACTAAAAAATATATTGTGAAATTTTCTACACAACGCTCAAATTGGATAATAGTTACTTCTACTTTAATAAATGAGCTTAAGCACAAATTATTTTTTACATTTTGGTTTGTTTAGAAAGTGTTAAAGCTGGCTATACATTATACTTTCATTTTTTTCTAAAGTGCATAAATCTTCAGATGCATTATTTCTGTGTAGCACAGTAATCTAATTAGTGGCACAGTGTCCCTGTTTAGTGTTCCCGAAGGGACCTACATGTATGATCTGAAAATAACACAGGTATAACATTCTTGGCCAGAAACTAATCAAACTATGTCACAAATCGGTATGTTGTTTCACCAATTAGCGTAATATGAAACTCAGAGAAAAGCAGCAATTATCAGAATTAATTTAGTTAAAATGGCTATTACAAAAGTATTGCAATTTTTTTTAGCGTTCTTTAAAATGAAAACAATGATATCAAAAAGATTTATTTTAACCAAACCAACACTTCAGTCTTTACATTTGCAATTGAACCTCAACACTGTAAAGGACCACTGCACAATAAAAAAACAAATATATCTTTTAAAACTTCAAATATGTGTTTTAAAACAGTCAGACGAAGGGCATAATTAAGCATGAAAAAAAAAAAAATCTAAAAAAATCATATAGCTAATTTATAGTTAGAACATAATGTTGATGCCTCTGCAGGGTCCATGATACACAAGCATGAGAGGGGCGTTGACATTTCTGGAGAGTTGTGATCAAAAAATGGTTCTTGTCTTCTGACTGTTCCCTCACCCTGCACAACTCCATCAACTGATAAATACTGACACAAGCCCCCATCATCCAGCTCTCAGGATGTGATGTAACAAATGTAAAATGGATTCTTGCACTGTATTCAAATTAATTTCTCATGTGAAGACTCTTGATACATGTCCTTCATACTGAATAAACTAGTAGAAATTTTAGGATAGCCATACCTCTTCTTCTCTGAATGTCCTCAAGATCTCCTGTTTTCTTCAGTTTCTTCCTGGCACTCAGAAGTTGACTGCTGTCGAACAACTGGGACAATGGCACAATTTCAGTCTTTGAAGCAACACTTTCCTCAGTCTCCTTTTTCACGTGTATGACCCTTATGTCTAAAGGTTCAGCTTCCTCCTTAGGAGGAGGTGGAGGAGGAGGAGGAGGTGGTGGTGGTGGAGGGGGAGGTGGAGCAGAAGTAGACAAGGGAAGGGAATGGGGTTGTACAGTATTGATTTCTGGTTCAAGTTTTTCATTAGAAATAGTGGGGAGAGAAGTCATTTGTGGCAGTTCAGAGGTAATGACTTTAGGAGGTAATGAATGATCTTCAAGTTGTGTTGGACTCTTATGTGCCTGTGCTTCCAATGGCTGAAGTACTTCTGGTTCTCCTGCATCAGATATTGCCTGCGTCTGAATACTAACAGAGAGGGAATGAGGCTCATCAATGCAGGGAGACATTCGTGTTGCACTTCTTCTTCTGGAATGAGCCAAACGCAGTCTGGTTGACTTAAGAATCACTTGACCAGGATGACGCTAAACATAAAAAATATGTAGTTAACTTGGCAAATACTATACTACTACAACAACATCACTTCATAAATATCAAATGCCTAAATTATTGTTCTTCCTCACACAAGAAAGCAAACTATAAACTATTTAATAATACCTTATTTGCAGGTCGAATTATTCCTACAGCATGCAATTAATCAGATGTACCCTGACTGGTGCAGATTTTAGAAAAAAAATACTTTTATTTTTAAAGATTCACTTTCTCTCTGTCATTCTGAGGTGGCAATTGAAAGGTTTGAGAAGTCCATTTTGTGGCATAATAGAGGGGATAAGAAAAATCTATGGGCCTCATTCTATTATCGGCCGTAGGAGATGCGGGGCCGCAAGGACCGGCCGCAGGCTATTTGCCTATTCTATTCCCTTCCGGCCGAGGGCTCCGGCAGGCTTGCGGCCGGTGCCCTGTTATCCCTTGCGGCCGCACGCGCAGCAGGAAAGCCTTTGATCTTAAACGGCCGCAAGAGTTCCGTCCGCAAGAAAGCCCCGGTTGCTATTCAATTGATACGGGAACCCTCTCCGCATGGCTAAAACCGAGCCGCAGCTTACTTGCAGCAAAAAGGTCCCGCAGGCACACAATTAAGGACATAATATAGCCATCCTGCACTCTGATGAGACGATAAAGTGATTGGAGGTGTTAGCATTCATAGCACAACATTCCCCTACACTCAAATCTGAAAATAATTTTTATTTTAATTCATGTCAAATATCCGTGGACAAAGTCCCGAGGGCTTGGAGCACCTCAGACCCGCCCAGGCTGCGGGACGGAAAATAAACCGTTAATGAAATAGCGGATTTGGGCGATGTGCAAGCTTGAGAGGGTGTTGTTATTAATCCTCATGTCCCCCATTATGATGCCTATCATTTACAGAGCTTTACAGTGCCATCTTGAATTTATATTTGCATTTAAAGTTTTCTGACCTTGCGGCCGGTTGTATGATATGCGGCCGGCCGTAAGGGGGATATCCTTGTGGCGCCGTCCATTTGAATTGCAAGGTAAAGGTAGCTCTACACGGGGCCGCAAGACGGCCGCAAGGAATCTCAGCTTTGCGGCCGTTTTACGGCCGATAATAGAATGAGGCCCTAAGTCTTTAAGTCTAAATTAATCCCTTATAAGATTAGACCAGAGAACAATATTTTCTAATTCAGAAAGTGGGTTTAATCAATCTATTCTTTATACAAATATGCTACTTTCACAAACTTAAGAATTTAACAGAGTAAAATTAAAGTACATTAAAGCTTTGTTAAAGATTTCAGTAAGATCACATTAAAATCATACAGCATAAAGAACACAGTGTACATTATTTTTCTTATAAATGACTGACTTTACCATTCTAATAAAAGTCAAGTTGTAACAGAATAATTTATTATATGCTGCAGTGTCTTCAAAATAGAATCTCAATGTGACAGGATTTAAGATTGTTATAATATGCCTGTGGATTGTCTCAGATCTATAAATCTGGTTTAGTCACTATAGATAACCAATCTATACCTGTTTAAAAGTGCGAAGCCTGTCCAATGTTTTCTGCCGTTCTTGAGTAACCCAGGAGCTTTTTGTCTCTTCTTCCTCTTCTTGTTTGTCTCGTTTCTGAAAGCACACAAAGAAGCATAAATTGTTTTCTATTTCAATAAATATTCCAAGAACATTATGATGGCGTGCACTAAATCAATGTTCTCTAATAGCGATGTCCCGAACAGTTCCCCGGAGAACTATTCACGAACCGCGAACGGTGAACACATGCGCTTTTCGGTTCGCCCCCTATACTTTATCATTGAGGAAACTTTGAACATCATTTATTTTATTTTATAATTTTTTTGTGTAATCTATGCCTGCCTGCCAGCGTGTGTGTGTGACAGGCTAACACCTAACAGCTTATATTGTGCTTATTGTCACTACTTATACCTGGTGGTGTAACATACATTGAAAACAACCATTTTTTTCCTGTAATCTAATTTCAGTTGCCTGCCTGTGTCAGGCTCACAGCTTATATTGTGTGTAGTGACATAAAACAACACTTTTTTGACTGTAATAGATTGAATATCAGTTGCCTGCCTACAGGCGTGTGTGTGAAGCCTATTGCATCTACTCTGCCAACTTTTGCCAGTGCACAGTGACACTCCTATCTGGTGGCACCTTAGATTGCACGCGCAGTGCTCCAAATTTGAAGTGGGAGGACCGACCAAGCATCTTTTTCCATCTCCCTGTTCCAAAAATCAATGCCATTTACACGTCCCCTAATAGTGGGCGTAACAGGGATTAAACCGATAGGAATAGTGCTACTTAACAGTACACACCTTATAATAACACAGACCGAGACAACGCGTATACTCTTTCATGCTGTGCAGTGGAAGCCCCCAGACTCTGACCTGTGTATAATCTTCCATGCTGGGCAGTGGAAGCCCCCAGACTCTGGGAGTCTGAAGAAGAGGAGTCAGAGGAGGAAGGTGGCTTTGAGGAGGTGGAAGACCAAACACCGCAGGCGTCCCAGGGGGCTTGTTGTCACCTTTCGGGGACCCTTGGTGGCGGGGTGGAGGAAGAGACCTTCAGTGACATCAGTGAGGACAAGGAACGGGACATGGCTAGCTTGGTATCCAACCTTGTGCAAATGGGGAGTTTGCGGTTTTGCAAAGGGACTGTTTGCGGTGCATTAAACGGGGAGATTGGTCTGTTACTGTGAAGCGGGTGTAACCCTTACACTACCTGATCGATACAACATCATACCTGATGTTTTAAAGCATGTTATTCCAAACAATTTAGGAATGTTAGGGGATTTATGCCCTTTATGGCTTAAAACCAGACTCTGCATCAACTATGTAATTTTCTGTGGGAGTTTTGCCATGGATCCCCCTCCGGCATGCCACAGTCCAGGTGTTAGTCCCCTTGAAACAACTTTACAATCACTATTGTGGCCAGAAAGAGTTCCTGTGGGTTTTGAAATTCGCCTGCCCATTGAAGCCTATGGGGTTCGCCGATGTTCGCGAACATTTGCTGGAAGTTCGCGTTCGCTGTTCGCGAACCCAAAATTTGATGTTCGTGACATCACTATTCTCTAATAAATACACTGGATCGTAAAAAGTCATCCAAATACGTCAATAAATGTTATGCAGACCACACTCTTATACAGAAATTTTGCAGATCAATATTTTGCTAGATCATATAATACCTTAAAGGGGCATGGAAGGTTTCTGGATTTCACTAGAATAAAATACATATGCTTAAAAGCTCTGTTTTTTATCCAATTAAAAAATACAAGCTGTACCTGTTTGGGTAAGCCCTCTGTAGCTCATGCAGCTCATGAATACAGAGATTTTGAAGCGTAGTGTTTCAAATTAGACTGTGACCTCTCTCAAGCACCAGGTTGCCACTGAATGGTTACTACGAGACACTGCAGACCCTGTTCTCAAAAGTACACTGTCTTCATGAGCGGCAGAGGAAAGAAACCAATTAGGAAAAATGTGTAAGATTAAAAAAAAAAAAAAAAAAAGAGAGCTTTTAAGAACCTCTTAATAAAATAAAGTACACAAGTTAAGAAGCATACAAGTATATTATATGCCTAGCTAAATCTGAAACCTTCCATATTCCTTTAAAAGCAGGGAGGAATTTACACCCAGTTTGTTATAAGATTGTCTGTAATATTTTTGAATAGAGTAATAACTGGCCATTATATTTGTTTGTACTATTCAAAAATATAAGAATAACCGTTTTAGCAGAGAATATATGTAATACTCTTGGAGGGGTGACTTATAATTTACACATAACAGTTGAGCTCAACTCACCAATTGCAATTGATGATCTTTGTATTCTTTATCACTATGAAGGTGCTGCTGGATCTTTTCACTATGTTTTGCAATGCAAATTTCCTAGGAACACAAATACAAACAAATTAAACTGCTGCAAATGTTTTAGTGAAAATAAAAATATTTTCTCTCAATTTAATAAAAATATTTTCTCTCAATTTAAGATGAAAAAAAATATATAGAATATTTCCCCTCCATTATGGGAGTAATACACATTAGTATGTAATTTACCAGCCAGGTGGCACGAAGGAGAAGCAGGGTGGGTATATAGTTCTATAAATGTTAGTTTGTGTATTATTTGCTTCTCAAGCCATGCACCCTCCTAAATCAGGCTGGGGAGAACATTGCATTAGCATGGCACGAACAACTTGTTTTTTTTTATCTCCGTAAGGGGACACCCTTCAAATTTAGTTACACAGCGGCTGCAAATTCTTTTGCATTTAATGCCAGACTGATGTTCCTTAAACGGATACAAAATTAATACTTTACCAGCAATGTTACATGACCAGCACTGGAAAGCTACCATGAGCTGCAGTTGTACATGTGTGCCTGCATATGAAGATCATAGTACTATACAGTAAAATTATAATTTCAGGTCTCACATTTACAAGTCTATGGCTTGCACAGGGTGAGTGGACACCCCCACCAAGAAATCTTCTAGAAGATATTATATTTACACCTTTAAAAAAACATATTTTTTATATTTTAAAGTGTAAATTTTAGTTTGACACAACAATTACATGATATATGCTTGTAAACAAACCTATTATTGTCCATTTAAGCCAATTCTGTTAGGGTCCCTTCAGTAGGTTTGTAAAAAAACTCTAAAAACTGTATAGTCAGGAGAAAATAAATAATTTTGATCACATGCATAAACAATTATCTATTCCTAAGTGCGCCATTGCTTTTATTTTATTTTTTTCATATTATAATTGGGCAATAATAGGTATATACAAGGATTATATATATATATATATATATATATATATATATATATATATATATATATATATTAAAAGTTAACTGTTCACGTGTTTTACTCTATGTTTTAACATTTTTTTAGCTGGAGAGATACTAATTCAAATTGCTATCTCTCCATGTTATCCTTTACAATCAGTGAATATTTAAATTGTTACAAAAATATAGCAAAATTCTCTAGTTTGTAATTTCCTTTCTTTGGTTATCTTCTATGACGGCATTCAACATTGAAATAGATTCTCCTCCCTAAATGAATAACAGGAAAGACTAAAGAAAGAAAATGTTCACAGCTGCCATATCCCCTACTCTGTATCATGAGACTTTTGTAACAGCTTCCTCCGTGGAAAAAAGGAATGGGAGGATAGCTGAATGAGGCAGTTAAAAAAAAAAAAAAAAAAAATCGGGAACAAAAATAAATTTAAAGTATATGGAAAACAATAGGTTTTTCAAGAAATTTAAAAGCGAATGCTTTAAACCAGGGGTAGTCAATGATATTCCCCCCCCCCCCAAAAAAAAAGCTTAATCAAGTCCAAAAATCTTTATGATATCTCTAAATTCTGTTTATCCATAGCAACTAATTTCCCAATAGGTATACAGGTATAGAAACATCAATTTATAGAAATGTAACCATTTGATCAGGAAACCCTTAAAAAAGCTTTGAGACCAGTTTCATGTTCCCATAAGGAGTAATGTAAAAAAACCCATACAGACTACAGAAAGCATGACAAGTACTGGAGTGTCAAAGCAATTTATGCTCATTAAAATACCAAATTTTACAAGTTCCTAGGCAGATGTGTACCAAGGTAACAGAATTGTTTACTTCTTCTATAAACCTGGTTCTGTCCACATTAGCTCATCCAACTCTCTCATTACATGATTTCTCTAATCTGGTTAGCTCATCCTCACATTACATATTGTTGTTCCTTCATGTATGAGGCATGTCTTTAAAAATATACCAATACTACTAATATATATCTAATTATGCAAATGTTAAAGGACCACTATGTTTATATATATATATATATATATATATATATATATATATATATATATATATATATATATATATATATATATATATATATATATATATATATATAATATTTTGAAGAAATAAAATATAGCCTCTAGCATATTACCTATTATGTGAAATTATAGTGCAGTGCAATCTACCATTTTGGTTTCTGCTGAAAAAACTTTGAGGTGTGAGGAGACCGATTGCACAAGAAGTTCATATCTGCACAGTAGTAGTAGTAGTAATAATGGAAAGCGCATTAATTTACAAAGATACATTCTCATGGGAAAATAACAGCAAAATCAACTGATAAAAGAAAATGGATTCTTGCAGTCAAGAATGATTTGGTATGAAAGGCAAAAACGCAAAGCCTTAGCATATTTTTATTTCAGAAAAAGCTTATGCTCATTATCAAGTTACGTTATTTAAAAGACCATATAGAAATAATGTGACTGCAGTGTTCTCTATGTCACGGGAATCCCTTTTACAGGGACATTTTAACCCACTGGTACATACAAATATGATATAAAAGATAAATAAGTGCACTGTACAAAAACAAGCGCTAAGTAAAAAGAGTCTGAGGAGAAAAAGGTATAATCTAAAAGTTAAAAGTCTAGAATTGGAAATGATGATGGTACCTTTTTATTTCTGAGGTAGGCTTTCTTGGCTGAAATGCGCCCACGCTTTGCTTCCAGCTGACGCACTTTCAGTTGAAGTTTGTGCAACTCTTCCCTCTGTAAATGTATAGATGCTGCCATGTCTTCAGTTGCAAGCATTGCCTCCAAACTTTCATAGGTATCGTAATAAACCACCTCATTTGTTTTCTCTATAAAGCAAGAGAAGATCAAAACAATGGCATTAAAAGGATACAGTAAAGCATGTTTTAAATATTTATAATCAGCATATTTAATAATGGAATATTTCAGACAATCACAAATAACATCCCAGAATGAATTCATCATGCTATGGGCATTTTATTTATATTTTTTTTTTACGTTTTGTATTTCCAGCTGTTTTTTTAAATCACCTGAGTAAAGCATGTGGAACTATTGATGGTCCATGGACCTCTATGCTAAATCTTCTAAGCATACTGTGCTCACCACATCAGCTGAATGACCTTCATGATAAGTTTGTTTAAAAAAGTGACAATACTGCAAATGTTCTCACAAAATACACCTCGCAATCATGTTAGGTTGGCAAGAATGAATTTTAAGTAGGTTCCTGTGATCTGAACTGGCAATAGTGGTCACTATGAACAAGTGGTTTATCATATATAAAAAGTTAGAAAATACAAGGAAGTGTTAGAGAGTTTAACAATAAAACGGATTTCTCCTTAGTTTATCAACACACAAACATCATTTTTATCTAGTCTGTGTTTTAAAATGAAGCTCCATGCTACTTTGTGAGAGTACTGCAACTGTATAAGTGGACAGAACGTCAATATGCTTTTCTTCTGTAAAGTAATGATAATTATAAACATAGTTAAAGTGAATCCAAATTTGTGTACTTTTTTAGCTATGCCTGTGGCGAACTATTCTTTATAGTTAACACAGTTGCTCCTATAGATTGTGCTCACGTAGAAAAATGATGCGATTTAAAAAGAAAGCACAGACATATTTTAAGATTCTCATATGAGTTCATATTTGAAATTAAGATAGGTTTTATTACATCACCTTTTGTTCATAGTTTTATAGTGTATAGTCATTGCCTTATTACTTACATGAGTGCAAGGAATAAAGGTTAGTAAATGTTTTATTTCATAAAAATCATACTTTAGCTGAATCTGAAAATACAGTATAGAAAATAATTTAGTTAAAAGATTTCTATACCAGCAGTGTTGCTTTACACAATCCTTGAGCTGAATATAGAGATGTGTCTATATGCAAACTAAACCATAATGCCCCTACACAAAGGACTAGTCTGCATATCTTGCACAGATCCAGATACTTCCCTGGCTATTTTCAAAGAAAAAATTGTGGGAATCTAAAAGTTATTATCAGTTATTTATAAAGCACCGGTATTATTTCTTTACAATGTTTTGACATAACATTTTGCAACTGAATAAGATAAAGAATAAATCTATTGTTTGGAAAAAAAAGGAGTAGACCGGCAATGTAGAGCCAGGGGCCAAACCCATGAAATTCTATGTGCAAAACATTTGTTGAAGAATTCTTCCTCCCATTTATGCTTTCATATGTACACAAAGGCACTCTGTCATGGCATCTGGATCAGAGGAATTCTTAAAGGATAGATTTGCCATACCTCAAGTGGTGTGGCTTCACCAGTGTATCACTGCATAGTATTTCTGGGACTTCTGATAAGAAGAGACTGATTAACCGGTCACTAACCTATTCAGTATTTTGTGAACGGCATAGGATGTTATATATTGTCTACATGAGAAAATAAATAAAAGAATAGTAATCTAAACAGACAGAAATAATGTGTACTTGAAGAACTAGTATATCATGTATTTCATAATGCCGTTCACAAAAGGACTGCACCCTTAATAAAATGTCACTTAAATAGGTCATGACTTATTTTACACCATACAGTATTGTTACTACTAAATGGGACACTGGTGTGGTAAAATAAATCTGTAGCATAATAAATGACATATCAACTCAATTATACAAATTATAACATTTTTAAATGTCCCTCTCTTCACCTCTAGGTGCCTGCTACATTTGTCTTCCTCCCTCCTCCTATCACTGGTAGCATAGCAGTCTGTAAAGGGAGCAAGCAGCAGCAAGCTGAGAATCTACATATTGAATCTTGTAATGCAAACCCAGCATAGGCAGCAGAATCTGAAGGTCTGTGTTGGAGGCTTGTGGACTGGATCCTGCACCACTTGACCTCATGGATTTATAGGAGGCTGCCGACTAGGCCGTGTGCTTTATAAGATACGATATGGACACTCACAGATTGCTACCCACCCACCTCAAAACAGTGACATGCTTAAAGGGCCAAAAAGGGTAGCCCTTAAGACACAAGTAGTAGGAAAAAAATAATAATAATAATTCATAACCATATACAAATGGCTAACATGGCTTTCATTACACTAGATGCAACTTATACTATTTTTTTAAGTCTAGAACTTATTTTACCAGTTTCATTCCTTAAAAAAACAACTCTACTGGTTTAAAAACAGCTGTTTAAAAATATTAGTAGCTGCCATAACAAAACTTTATAGTCTACTTTTCATACTATGTAATTCAACTGAATTTGGCTTTACCATTAAAATCAAGCCCTGTAAACGCAACGCAAAGCTTGCAACGGCTGCGGTCTTGAAATTTGACCGGTTTTACGGTGCTATTAAATTAGAACAGCTGCGAGCTAGAGAAGCAAACCCGTAAACCATTTTTCAGCCATCAGATTTGCAGTCTTAAGCGTAATCAATTAAGCAAACCCATAGTTACGAATTTAGATGGAGCAAATGGAAACAGAGATCGTCAGCATTGCGTCACAGGAAAATGGAGGATGTATTTCAAAGTCATACGGGGCTCAATTACTGGTTACGATCAGTCCCACATTCCAGATATAATGCAATATTGATGAAGCCGTAAATATGATATTCTATTACATGCAAGTTCCAGTATATGTATTAACACATTGATTGCCTGGATCTATAGAACACAAAAAAATATACATGAAATAAAAGTATTTTTCGAGGCAGATTTGCGAGCTTGAGAATGTTGTGCTATTAATTCTAAGACCTAACATCACTTTTACTTTAGTAGTAGTGGGATTTTATTTACAGTTAAAGTGCTTCATATTGGACTTTACCCCCCTTGCGGGTTCTCTCCAGCACACGATGGGCTTTGGACTCCATCTGCGAGTTACGGGCTTGCTCACGAGTGACTTTGTTGCAATTTAATAGCTAAATTGGAAATGTAGTGGTTACGGGCTTGAGAGAACAAAGGATTTACGTCCGTGAATGTTCAACGTTGCTCATCCAGTAGGCTTTTTTCAGCCTGCGGCCAACTTTACGGGGCTAATTTAATAGCAGTAAGTCCTAAGAGCTACGTTTTCACACGCCTGTATTTAATAGGGCTGTTTAAATAAGATAAATGGATAAACCTGATATCTGTCGTTTGATGCTCTCAAGTTGAGATGTTAGCAGCAGCTCTTCACACTTCAGAATCTCAAACTGAACTTCGTACAACTGGAGTTGATGATCGTAATAGTCAGCTTCTAATTGGTCAAGCACCGCTATAGCTTCTGTGCCACCCTCCAATCGTTGCATCTAAAAGGCAAAAACATGATTAGCTCCTACCCTTATTTAGCAAAACCTTGCCAAGCACAGCTAACATTGTTTTAAATGTGTTTACCCACCGCACTTTGAATGCGTTCTAAAAAGTTGTGTTTTTTTTTAAAACTTTAAATAAACAAAATGTGCACTTAACAACTCTGGGTCTCATGACACTGTGCAGATCTCGAAAGAAGTGCCAACACATGAACGCTAAAAAACTTTAAATTAAAGAGGCACATGCAATTTCAATACTGCTAAACCAATATAATAAAACATTATTAATTAGCCCAATTGTTTTACTTCTTTTTAAAACATTACTTATAAAGGAGGCAAATTAATTATGTTCTATCATTTTGAAAAATCTGCAGTTAAGTTCAATGAGTCACATTAAAGCCCCATATTTACAGTATTTTCTTTAGAATTGGAATTCAAAATGGGCAAAATAATAAATAAAATAATATTAAACAGCTTTTTATACAAATTATAAGCAGACCTGTTCCTGCTCTATTGTGTCTTTACAAGACCACCTCTAGGTTTACTTATCTGTCTCATCAAGTGGGAATGACACCAAACAGAAGTCTTAATGGGAATGCACAGTGCTGTATAGAGTTGCTCGGTATTTAGATTAAACTCTACTTAATAAAATGCTCATACTGTAAATAGTGGGCTTCAACAGGCCATTAAAAATATGTATTTAATTCCAAGATGAAGCAACGCAGTTCAATAAATTATATAACAGTTCTTTTATCAGTACATAAATACTTTGTATCACTGTGTAGCAACGCCATCTTGTGACGTTAATCAGCAAAGTTACTTTGTGATCATTTATTTGATTAACAGTGAAAATTATATTCTAACTATGTATTTAATACCTCTGTGCTTAAGTTATTATCTTTATCAATTCAATGTTACTTTAAATTTCAGTTTTCTTACAGTAAAAATATTGATATTTGCAAGTTTTGTCTGTGGCTCATTGCCTTTCTGATCCTCACTAAGCCCTTGCTTTTATCCTTGTGTTAAGAGTTATCCTTGTTCATGACAATCGGGGTCTGCATGTGCTCAGATTAAATGGTAAGTGAAAAGTTTGCATTGTGTTCTCAGCCTCAAAGCAAATATAAAAAACAGGCAGAGTAATTGTAAAAATATATTATATCTTTACTTTAATACAATACATTTAACTGATAATTGTACTTTTTATATCAATGCTAAACTATATCCCACCTGGAACCTTCCTTGTGTGACTTTCAGTATGGCACAACAAAGAATCTGCATTATTTTAAAGAGTTATTAACATGTGCAAAAAAGTCATAAATATGAACATGAATTTATTTCCCTAAAAAAAGTTTCTGTATTCATTAATAAACATCATTGTATCTCCCACAGAGATGTCAATACTGGTAGATAAAAAGAGATGAGAATTGAACGGACATGGTTAGTCTAGATGTAATTGTCTTATGCATGTACATGTTTCAGGCACAGTAGATAAAGGATACCTTATCTTTCAGGGCATGCTTCTTTTGCTCCAGACAGATTTCTTTTGCCCGCATTAACTGTAATGTTTCTTTAGAAACGCCGTACTGTAGTTTTTCCACTCGCTCCACAGCAGCAGCCCAGGCAGCTTTACCAAACTTCTTTTGATCTGCTCGCATCCGATCAAACAAAGCTACGAATGAAACCAGTTGTAAATTATCAAACAGAGGAGGTTTACATTTGTGGAATAACAGCAGACATTATTGTGGCTAAAACAAGCAACATGAAAGAGTAGTTTACCAAATGAAAGAAAAAAACAACAAGGCATAAAAAGCTCCAAATTATACTCTAAAAGTACAAATGTCTAAAACAAGAGAAAAATATATAATTAAAAACTATAGCAAGTGGCTAAATGTGATGTAAGAGACATCATTATTTTCTAAAAGCAAATGAAAACTAATCTATTGTATTCGATATTTAAAAATAAATCTATATATTAGATTGTAATTTTGCAAATATTTAATCTTGTAAGGTGCTTATATGTTGGCCTTATTACAAAGATAATAATATTAATTAATCGTATAGGAGTCTCTCCTTTTGTGATGCATGTTTCTAATGAATAATAGAAACACATTTTACTTATTCTTGAAAAGTATATATCAATACATTATTAAACAAAGAAAGCTTACTAGATTTTTACCCTGTTTTTTGCCATACAAAACAGAGAGGCAGAGTAGGTAATTAAAAGGGATATTTAAAGCAATATTTTTGTGTTCCATCTGAAAGACGGTAATTGATAATATACAGTGTGATTTCTTTGTTTACCCAATTGTCTGAAAGCAGAAAAAAAACAGATTCAGACATTTAAATGATCTGGGAGGTTTTACCCATCTTCTAATGAGCGTTAACAGTCATACTGGTCTGCCAAAGAAATCTACAGACGCATGTGCTCTGTGAGCTTCCTGTTTTATTTAAAAAATAATAATAATAATTCTTACAACTTTACGGTTTTAATCATGTTATTTTATATGCAAGGTAAAAAAAAAAAAGAATTGTGTATCATTTCCCTTTAAGAATTGTTCATATTATCAGGTAGGAAGAGCACTGGGTAGTATATGCTCCCAATGGGATAGATTACAGAAAATGTTCTAGATACTTCTGAAACATCCCCTAGTCTAAAGATGTTTGATTACGGTTATACTCTCACAGATTAAAACATAAAAAATTATTAGAAAAGTTGCAGTGACAATAGCTGTTTTTTTAGCACATCTTTAAGCCGGAGCTCCCCCCTTTTACAACGTGCTAATAGTAGCAAAGTGTACATCATGTCTATGTAGGTTGCTCATTGCTGCAAAGTTAATTACACTTTGCTTCTACCTAAAATGACACTAATATATTTTATTATGCTAATTTAAATAAATAGTAATTATAAAAGGGACAAAACTATTTAGTACCATAAAATATAAAAATGTTTAGCTTTATACCTATTTATGCTATTGTATGCTGTCCTGGTGATCTCCATTGTTGTTTTACTAATAACTCTCCTATCTGGGTTTATGTTTCTTCTCAAGTAGGCTGTAACCTGGGAGGCTAAGACTTATCCTTTTAGGCTGAAAGTTTGAGCGTTTTGAATCTTATAAAGGTAATTGGAAACAACAACAAAAAACACCATGTATGTAAGATTTTTAAACTCAAAGACTACTTTCTTAGAGTTTAATACTTATTTTTTTCTTTGTATTTAACCGTTGTACAGCTATATAGAATATTTTGATTATAAAAAAAAAAAAAAAACAACTGTAATAATAATAATAATAATGATTAGCTCACTGCCACACAGTGGATTGCTCTTTACACTTTTTAATACAAATGGGATGGGTACATAGATGTTAAAACACACTGCTTATATATAAGCAGTATTACATTTATTTTCAGAATATATATGGTATAAATCTGGACACTCATAGATTTAACAGCTACACCAGGCTCAGCTAGAGATTTGCCTTACATACATTTGTTCATATACTTTCTCAATCCAAGCGGATCCAAATCGAGGAACCAGACTGGGAAGCAACAGGGACTAACCAAGTGCGTTAATATATAAAGATAATAGTAATATACCTAATATCCTATTGAGGTTGTTCCAGTTGAGAGTCTATTGTAATAATTTCATACAGTTGATAATCTGCACTATATCTAGTGGTGAGCTCCCCTGTTACATATGAAAATCATGCTACCAAAAGTTTAAAAAAAGTTGCTTTCATACATATAAAAAAATAAATAAATAAAAAAAAAAAAAAACCACAACCTGGAAAATGCACGTGCAAAGTTGTGATGTGTGGGTGCCAAGTTTAAGTTTTACATTAGAGCTTCAAATGTATTTTCACCAACATAAATTGCATAGAGAATGCCAAGGAGGGATAAAAAACAATCTTATGCTTTCAGTTAGAACCTTAAAGCTCCTACTTGTTTAACAAGAATAGCTTTCAGGAGGCCTCATGGTTAGACTTCCTTGAAAACATTTACTTTATCAGTGCTAGGAAACTTGTGTGCCTAGAACATAATGTTCCATTGTCTGCACAAATATTTTTAGTTGGAATGAGAGTTCATTTAAATCCTAACTTACCCTTCAAGCAGCTCATTTAAAGCGGTGGTGTATATAATCTAGACTGTATTTTATATAATGTGTATTTTTAAGAATTACTAACTTTATGTATAAGCAAAACAGTGTTTCACCCAAGTTGTGAGACACACATAGTCTGGTAGCAATCTCAGGAGTTCTCTATGTTGCTGGTTCTCACTGCTTTTTTTTTTGATGGATCATTTTGACTGGGTCTTGAACCTCTTGGATGCGGCAGAGTATTCTCAGGCCACCTAATCACTTTTTATGGTCTGCTTCTTAGAAGTAATCCCTGTTTTTAACTTTTTCTAATCTAACACATGCTCACAAGTATGTTTTTTTTAACCATATACTAACCTTCCAGCCAGGAGCTGCACAGTGCAGAGATCCAGAGCAGTGGCTTCATTTCAGGGAGGAGAAAGGTGTGTGGACAAGGCTACAAAAATACTACAAATCCCATGATGATTTGCTGCAGACTGAATCACCACTTTAAAAATCTAAGCTAAAATAGCATAGAGGCATTCCTTGTCAAAATCAACTTCCAGAAAACAAACTCTGGGGTAAATTTATTCATGCCTATTTTTGGATTTTCTCATGCAAACATTTTTTACGCACACTACTGATTTTCCTCTATTAGATGCATTTATAATCCATGAAACTTCCATATACCTTTAACAATTATAATGAACAGTGCTATACTGGTGTATAGCCTGAACCTTAAAATCTGTACTGCTTTCTTTTATGCATTTTTACATTTTGTATTTGTAATCCTTATTTTATATTGGACCACCCGAGTGAAGCTCGTTGACCACAATTTGAAAACGTCTGCTCTGACACTTCTATAATACTATATGTCAGATTAAGACTTTTATTTCAACAACAGAAAAGGTGTACTTTATGCTGCACAACCAATATGAGCCTTTACGTTCATACCACAATAACTTCTACATACCAACATCAAAACAAAAGGACAGTTATGCAGGGTATCACTTGGCTATAAGTGAGTCCTTCCTACAAAAAACACAGAAGCAATACACATTTGTGACAGCACTTCAAGCAGTGGATGGTTGCAGCACTGTTCATTGTGGATAATATATTGTCACTTCCACGTCATAAATAATTGTCTTTAAGAGGAAGTTTCAGAGTTACAACGTATATTAAGATGGGTAGCAAGGCAGTTGAAATACCTCTACAGTTTGAAAAAAAAAAAAAAGTAATTCGGAATACATCTAGATGTACAAAGCAGATGAGAACGGATTTCATATAAAATTACTACGTGAAGTGTTTCCACTGCCACTAAGGATGCTGGGTAGTTATGTGTGTGTGTGTGTGTGTTAGCGTTGCTCAGCCATGTACGACTCTCTGTGACCTCATGGAGCGCAATAAACCCTGCTGATCCACTTGGTATTCATGGCAGAGATACTGGAGTGGGTTCCCAGTTCCTTGTCCAGTGGGCCACAGCATAAAGCTCCTGGTATTCCTAGGTAGTCTCCCATCTAAGTACTGGCCAGGCACAACCCTGCATGGCTTCAGGATGTTTTTTTGTTTTTTTTACTGGAATTGAACCCAGGTCACAGCAGGGAAAGCAGTGAATCCTAACCATTGGACCACCAGGGAACCCACATACAGTGTAGGGTATTTCATTGTAAATCAGACACCTGCTATTAAAGTTTACTTCCTTGACGACACTTGTATATTCTTTCAAGTGAAAGCAACTGAGGTTTAGGCGGAATCTGTCGTTTAAGCTCTAGCAAAGCAACAAACAGGATGAACGGTGGATTGATCAATGCTGAATATTATTCAGAAAGAACAATGAAGCCAATACCACTGACAGACCTATCTGCCCTAATAGTGTTCTAATTTATTTACATAGATGCTTACGCCTCCCACTACCAATTCCTGCCATATTATTTAGTGGTATTTGTTTCTAGCTGGGCATCTACCACACTCTCTGCAGCTGTATAGAGGAGTTTTCATTTTAATAGAAAAGGAATTTAACACCTATTTAACCACAGCAGAAATAATTATGCTCGAATGAGGGATTCCTGTACAAAGTAGTACATTTAAAGGCATATGTAAGTTTCACGGATGATGAATGCATCCCATAGAGGAGAATCAGTAGTGTATAAAAAAAACATTTTTGCATGAAAAAAATACCAAAATAAATATTTAAAAATGTACCTTAACGTTAGCAAAATGTCCCCCCACAAAAAATAAATTGTTTTGGCCAATCAGGAGCAAGCAGAGGCAGCTGCAACATTTGTAGCAATGTCTGGGAATCCTGTCTGTGCTGTAAAATCATGGGATTTGTAGTCTGGCACATATCCATCTTACAAGGTGCTATTTATGTTCATATAAGAGTCTCTCTCTGCAGCACATCAACACTTGATTACTACTTATGCTGGTCCATTCTATGTATCAACTACTGCTGCTGTTTTTTTCCGCTCTCTGTTTGGCAGAGCTAACAAAGCAGCACCTGGCCTTAAGTTGTTTGCGGAGTAAAAAAACTGAATTCAAATCGATACTTGCACGCTGTGCTGCAATAGGCTAGTACGCTTCGGTAAGCACTCTGAGAAATCAGGTTTTCACTCGACTGCACATAAATCTGTAAGTAGACTGAACTTTTCAATATAATACATGTTTCTGCTAGTGGCTGCTTGTTAGGAAACATTTAAAAGCCAGGAAACTTCTTTATACCTTTAAGCAAACATCTACATTTCAAACACAGCCAAAACATATCTTTACATTTTATTACACACCTTTCTGTGCTTTAGCTGTTATTTCAAAGTATTTCACAGTTAGGTCTTGGATAGAAAGAACAGCCATATGCGCTTTCCTTTGCCAATCCGCATCTTCCTTTTTAAGACTTTCAATTCTTCTGGGACCTAAGTAATCAGTTTCTATGGAGATCTGTAATACAAAAAAAAATATATATACAAGATTTTACAATACTAAGAATCAACACTGATTATGTTACAGCTTAAGAAAATATCTGTTTTGGAATGGTTTATCCCTACCTTTGTAGTATTTTTTCCATGGTAGCATAGTAAGCCATTGATACCAAATAAGTTTGAAATCATTTACATCCGGTCAACAATCTCCAGCTGTTCTATGAAACTACAGGCTATCCCACAAGTTGTTTCTTTTGGCCAGGTAACCCTCTCACTTTACAGCTGATGTAGGCAGCTGCTCGCTTTCTGATTGGTTGGCAAATTTCTGAAGTAATTTCAAAATATGCAAATATGTTGTCCAGGCGTGCTGAATTATTAGTGACAATTTGTTTTAATTTCATGACAACATTAATTGCAGACACACTCTCTTTGTAATATGTTTTTAAAAGGAATGAAGAGTGCCTTTAATAGAACTCTGCAAGTGGTTCATTTATGACTAGTAAAATGTAAATAACAGCACTTCTTTTGTTTTTACTCACTATAAACACTGCACAAGTCTTAGTAAAATCAGCTCAATTAAACATAATTATATATTATTTGCCCACCAGGTAAATCTAACACTAAAGTTACTTACTGTAACTTATACCAGCATGTTAGTGTCCATGGCAAAGCACGCCTTAACTAGATTATCCACATACTGGAAGTTGGCAGCTGTGTGTACATGAAAACTTTAATTTGCAAATTTAAGCTATCTATAACCATAGATGTTTTGCATAACAGAATGACTATGCTTATTCATGACTCATGAAAACAATATGTGATTATGTGTTTATGATGTATATTGTATGGCTGATTGTTTTCAGAAGGCAAAGCTAAGATTTGAACTGCGCACCAAGTGGTATAAAAAGTATCTATAATATGTATTTGCATACACAAAACTAGCATTGTAAAATCAACTTTTAAACAATAGACAACTGACTATCTTATCTGCCTGTCAAGCAGAAAAGTTGAGTCAGTTAGGGGGAGGCCTTCTTACACCATGGAGAGATCCACGACTGCATAAACTGTATAGTAGAGGAGTTAAACTCCTTTGTCATCAAAACAAATATAAAATGCCCTAAGAGTTTTTGCCATTTATTCAGTCTGCAAGAACAGTACATTTTTTTCTTTGTATTGCAGGCTGCCATGTTCTGTATTTGCAGAATTCAAGATGTTAGTGCTGTGCAAAGATTCTATGAAAATTAAACATACAGTCTGCATCACAAGTACGTCATCCAAGCTGGATAAACTGTTGCTGATAAAATGCAATTTAAAAGGCAACTTTCAACTTGTTTTTAACCAATTTTACATTATATCTCTTACAAAAACAACTCCTGTTTGTTGTAATGAAAAGTGATGTTCTATGCTCTAAGGAAAGTTTTTTTGGTATTCCATAACTCTGGTCTCATAAGGGCAGGGGCGGGTAGGGTGTTGACAAAGAAATGCATTGCTCAAGGACACTGCTAGTCATTGCTACATTGTTCAAAGATCTTATCTCACAAAGAAATTATTTCATCCACTTATGAGTTAGAAGCTTGCAATAATTAAAAGAACCATACTTTTTTTTATTATTATTATTATTTCTATGGTATCAGTAAAAACATCTAAGAAATTACAGTAAACCATAAAATAAAAGATATTATAGAGTATTTATATCAAGAGTTTAGCCAGTTTACAGAGTCATTTTAACATATCTTATTTCCATGACAAAACGCGTGTTGGGTCTCACATTGATCTTCACTCACAGTCAACGAGATAGGACCACTCCACATGGTACTATGGCAGCTCTGCTGAAATTCAAAGTAGTATGAAAATAGAAAAACCACTTGTGCCACCCTGCATACTGTATCACCAAAAAGTTAAAGAAAGTACTGTGGAGTAGTGCCTACAAGAGCAGTCTGTGCCTTCAAGAACCAAAGTGTAGCCTGTGCCTACAAGAACCAAGGTTCCAAGCAATAACCTCTCTTCTCCTTCACTTCCTATACATTGGGCCCTCAAGTCCTCTCAGTACAGTTAAAGTTAAGTTATATTCTATGTTATTTGATGTAATTATTATTATTTTTTATTTATGTCCGTTTAGTTTTAGGGTTTTGAATAAAAAAACAAGACTATCGGTTCAAACTAAAATGTGACATTTCGGGGGTTCAGAACGGATTATTTCAATTTACATTGAACCCTATGGGAAATGTTTGTTTGGTACCCCACCTTTTTGGTACTCAACCTGCCGTCCGGAACAGATTCAGGTTGAGTACCAGGGTACCACTGTATATATATTTTCTACATAGGGCCACCCATGGTATTCAGTAATATAAGGGATTGAATTCCTCAGTTAAGTATTTACCATATAAATTTAAACTGAGGCCCTCATTCAATTGCAATTTTTCCAATTGAATAGGGGTCTAAATAAGCACATAACATATTTTTTTTAAATAAGTTTTTAGTTAGTGAAGACCTTGCTTTTGGATAGATGTTTACTAACTAAAAACTTCTTTAAAAAAATATGTTATGTGCTTATTTAGACCCCTATTCAATTGGCCAAATTGAAATTGAATGAGGGCCTGAGAATTTCTTTTAAATTCATATCAGAGCAACTGAAACCTTATGATGACTTGAAGACAATTTTCAAAATGTGAAGTTTCTCTTTTTTTTCTCTTTTTTTATGAATTAATCAAAAGGTGATGCAATATAACACAACATATCTTTTGGTTTATCTAAGGATAGCTTCCTTTAGTTGGGACTGAAATAAATGGACAGTTAATATACTTAAAAGAAAGTTCTTCCATAAATACTTTGTAACTAAAAGGGTTACAGCCAAGAATGTAACCCAAGTAGCAAAATACACTTGCAATAAAAGTAACTTTGGGCAATATCAGTTTGGCAGACTAGAAATGTGCATTAAAAAAATATTTAATGCAGTGCCAAATTCACATATCATCAGATGATTCAAGTTAAAGAATATCCTCCCAAAATATATAATTAGCTTTTAAATACCATGGGCCTCATTCTATTATCGGCCGTAAAACGGCCGCAAAGCTGCGATTCCTTGCGGGGTTTCCGTTACCTTGCAATTCAAATAGACGGCGCTGCAAGGATATACCCTTACGGCCGACCGCATATCTTGCAACCGGCCGCAAGGTCTGAAAACTTTAAAATCAAATATAAATTCAAGACGGCACTGTAAAGCTCTGTAAATGCTAGGGATCATAATGGGGGACATGAGGATTAATAGCAACCCCCTCTCAAGCTTGCACATCAGCCCAAATCCGAGATTTCATTAACTGTTTATTTTCCGGCCGCAGCGTGGGCGGGTCTGAGGTGCTCCAAGCCCTCGGGACTTTGTCCACGGATATTTGACATAAATTAAAATAAAAATTATTTACGGATTTGAGTGTAGGGGAATGTTGTGCTATGAATGCTAACACCTACAATCACTTTATAGTCTCCTCAGAGTGCAGGATGGCTTTATTATGTGCTTAATTGTGTGCTTGCGGGACCTTTTTGCTGCAAGTAAGCTGCGGCTCGGTTTTAGCCTTGCAGAGAGGGTTCCCAGGGCAATTGAATAGCAACTGGGATTTTCTTGCGGCCGTTTAAGATCAAAGGCTTTCCTCTGGCGCGTGCGGCCGCAAGGGATAACAAGGTGCCGGCCGCAAGCCTGCCGGAGCCCCCGGCCGGAAGGGAATAGAATAGGCAAATAGCCTGCGGCCGGTCCTTGCGGCCCCGCATCTCCTACGGCCGATAATAGAATGAGGCCCCATGTAAGCATTGGGGCTCTTTATTTTTGAACTTCCTAAAGCTCTACACAATGTGACTGATAAGAACATAAAAATTATTCTGGTATCACTCTAGTTTACATTAGTGCATTTCTTGATATGTTCTATTTTATTATTTCTTAAAATCGCCAACCACATTTTAACAAAGGTTTTAATTGATTACTAAAATAAGTTAGATTTTAATGAGGTAGTATAAGTAAAAAATAAAAAATAAATTGTCATAAAAGGTGTAGCTTTAAGGTTGAACCCCATGTTTGACCATTAAGAATAAAATATTGTAAAGGAAGTCAAAGTGTTTGTTCTACCCCAAGTCATTACCTTTTTACAGTGAAAATACCATGTGAGGCCATCATCTTGTACATGAATCTCAGTGAATTTAATCCCAACTTCAGTGGAGTAAAGTAAACGGGACTACTGTGTCCATTCCATCACAGAGTGATTGATTTAATGAGAGTACACGCAGACTCCATTTTAATCATTTAGTGTATAGTAGACGCATTTAAAACATAATTTTTTACTAAAAAAAAATGTAATAAAATAAGACTTAGGAAGAAAAAAAAATTCAGAATTGGGAAGTCATCCCAAAAAGAAAATTACACCGAATGTACATTATTTCTTATTTTGACATTTTATAGTAGGAAACGGAAACATGGTAATGATATATTTGCATTTCACCATAGTGATCAGGCTCTCTACTTTACCACAACTGGTTTTCTGTAACATACCTTTTTAATTAAATAACATTCAGATTAGCTTGCTCCTACGTTTCACGATCCTGAATAATGTTCACTGTAATCCCAGAATCTAATACTGAAACAGATTTACAGAAGCTTCTTCAAAAAACATCCTAATAATATCAGGTGGGGAAACGCCTTTCTGTGCCGAACTGGCTCGAGAAATACCAGTCGCCAGGGCACCAGGGCGACCAGAAACTGCATCCTGCTGGCAAATATTGCCCTCATTAACTTTGTATTATTGAAAACCAGCACGCAGACGTCCGATTTATAGCAAAGCAGAGGTGCATGGGTCTCCTACCTCTGCATGTCATTGAAGGACCATAGACAGACACAAATAAAAAAACAACTTAATCCTAAAATATCAAAAATCTTTATCGAGTTTAATTTTATGATATTTATGTAACAGAAGTTGTCTAGCAAAAATCAAATAGACAGAAACCAAAATACTTTTAATACAGGTGAAAAAGTGAAGCCATTTTGAAGGATTTTAATATGCGCTGTAGTCAATTACATCTTAGACAGATAAAGCAACTGTAAACGATGTATATTCACCACACACATTTGAAAAAAAAATCTATTTAAATTGTATTCTTCACCATCTTATAATAATAAATTGGGTTACTATTAAAATTAAATGTAGAAAAATAGTCTTCTCATTTTTCAAAGCAATAACAAAAATAGAAGAAAGTATGATATGCCATACTTTAAAATGCTTGTCTCTGAACAGAAGTCAGGGATCAAAGGAAATCATTACTAAGTATTGACACAACTGGGCCATTACAAGAAAGAGTCTAGTAGCTTTTAGCCATGACTGCAGCACATATATTGTTACAAGTATGGATTTAATCCTGGGAATATTACTGAAGAAAAAATGCTGCATACAATAAAAAATAAAAATAAATTTAAGGAGTAAATTCCAAGTAATACACAACAACGTTTAAAGGGATACAAACACTAACAAAATATTTGTTGTACTAAAAAGCATTTAAAGGGCACATTCCACCCAAACATATGTTAATATTATATAAAAGTGCACACTTACAGAAAATTAACCATTGAATTAATTTTCCCAACAAGTCTTCATTGAGAGTATGAAGAGCTACATCAAGAATTGTAGCCATTACATTAATGTTTACTTGTCCTTCTATCCTTACAATGAGAGTGCAACTGAGTAACCAATCCAAACCCCAACCACCCTAACAATTTTAATCAAGGTTGGAAAGTCTCTTAGCACAGAGTAAACATCTAAATTCACCCTAAATTATGTTTATTTGATATGAGAGCTAAAAGCTAGATAACTATTAGAAATTCTACTGCTCAATCTTTGATGAGACAAAGAACAAAAATGTTCTGTTTGATATAGCTTTTCTTGGCCTATTGTAATAATGGATGTTCTAACACAACATGTTATTTGGGAAAAATCTAATCTGTTTCTGTCACAAGTCATTGACAATTAAGGATCTCTTGAAGATCACGCTTTGAATTTTACAACATTTAGCAGAAATCTATTTCTCAAACTTTAAAATATATTTGCCTCTTAATTTGCATAAAGCAGCACTAACTAGTAAAGGATATTACTCAGAGAAGAAAAGGTGGCATCTTATGCTAATTAGTGCTGAATGGAAATTGGTAGAACAGTAACGTAACTCTGTCGTCATTTTTTGAAGGAGAAAGCTGAGGATTTAGTAACTAAAGTAAATTAAACCAAAAGTATACAGATTACACATACACACACATATACATCAACTTGTGTGCAATATAAACAAAAGATATATTATACACAATTTGCTGAAATCCAGTTGGAATGGGCTTTTTTTTTGTGTGCACAGAAATCATTTATAGATTTTAATGTTATAAGTTAAAATATAAAAACAGACCATGTAAAATAAATCTGTTAAAACTACATCTGTGCACTGGCACTTTACAATTTGTAGGTATATAATAAAGAAATATACATTTATCTTTCAGAAAGCCACAGTAATACCTTAATCCGTTGTCTCCTGAGCATCGCCAATTCCCGCATATCTCGGAATGGCTGCAAAAGGTACTGGTACAGTTCTGTAGTGGCCTCAACAAGATTACTGTAGGCTTCATCCTCCATCTGATACAGGTCAACTAAGTCCACCATGCTCTCAGTGCTTTTGTGTTTCTCCAACAACTGTAATTAGAAAAATCAAAACATATTAAATCATGGACCACAGATGAATCAACAATTGCAAAAAATAAATAAAATAATAATAATTATTATTATAAAGCATTATTATCTATAGCATCTGGGTCATTCCACATCAAATCAACGCAAAAAAACAACAAAAAAGGGTTTTGTCACCCTCCAACTTGGATTTTGATGAAACTTGGTGTACCTTATAGTTGAAAGAAACCCCCTTAAATGTTTCCCTTCTATCTCAAACTGTTTTAATTGTATAGAACTTCAAAGTTACATTAAATCTGCATTGTCTGTTCCTCTTGAGACTCTCGGCACAAGATACCCTTACGTACATTTTTTTCCCTCCATAACCAATGATCAGATCTCTTTCAAATATTACACAGAGCTGAATAAAAAGATGAGGATTTCAGAAAAAAATACACCAGCACTCAAAAATGTTCATAAAACCCTAAAAAAATAAAAAACATAATGTATAAATGTACTTGTAGCATAGTTTTTTGGGTGGAAAAACTAGGTTTAGGAAACCTGAATTTTCAGTGATGGAACCAAAATGTTTTGATGTTAATCATTGCAAAGACATGCTCTTTCTTGACAAACAATGACATTTGTGGGTTTTTTATTCCTTGTAACGAAAATTTCCCAATTTTTGAACATTGTAGGAACTTTGTACAACTTTCCTACAATCTGTAGCTGTAATAGAAAAAAAATTATGAAACAAAGTTGTTCATCTTAAAACGTAAACTAATATTGATTATTATAGTTTTTTTTAGAAAGTGCAGACTTTTTATGAAAATTGTCTATTGGGAGTAAAAAAAAAAAAAAAAAAAAAGAAAAAAAGATTTTACAGTCAGTAGAACATTACATGCTGACATGTAAGGCAAAAAGACCTAGTAAGAAAAATATTCCAAAATATAAAAAATTGAGAATTATATACAAAATAGGAACTTGCCAAATCAAAAATGATGGGATTAAAATTGTAAGGCTAGTAAAGCTGTTTGCCACACAATGTGAGACTTTTGGTCCTCTGAGAACCTTTGGCGCTCATTGCGAGCCTCCCCCCCCCACACACACACACGTGTACTTCAAGTTTCTTGTAATCACCTTTGGCGCTCATATCGAGCCCCACGCTGAGCGCCTCCCGCTCGCGGTGTTCATTGCGAGCCCAGCAATGAGCGCCTTTGGCGCTCATCTCGTGGTTCGCAATGAGTGCCTTTGGCCCTCATTGCGTGCCTTTCATCTCGCCTACTGTACGGGGCCGCTCATTGCAGGGTTTGGGAATGCCAAGTGTCTTTCCAGCATCCCCCCCCCCCGTCCCTTCCCTGTGTGTTTGTCCTCTGTGTGTGTGTGTGCTGAATGTATGTATCACATATTATAATTGTTGAACTACGAGATGTCACGCTTTGCGATGTGCGTACGACTTAGGCAATGAGCGCTGCCTGCAATTCTTGTCTAGCGAGGCGAGCTGTTAAGGCACTACAACTCGCAGCACTTGGGCGATGAGCACCAAAAAAAAAAAATGGCGGGCAAAAAAATTAAAATGCGGCTACACACACTGGACCACGCAAAACACCGCCAACCCCGTACCACTTCCACCCAGGAACATACGAGGTTCAAAATACACGATTACAAAGGACGGCAAATGCTCGCGTACCACGTAGCACATACACAAACGACGCTATTTTACAATCCTAACTTGCCACTAACAACATTACGCTTTTAAACTAGTGCTTTACACAAATAAAACAAATTGCCCTCGGGCACGCAGCCTATTTCTAATGCACAGTCATAAAACCATCTCCTCAGGCCACCAACAGTCCAACTATATTAATTTATTCAATTAATTAATTAATTAGTATTTTAAAAAATATATAGAGATAAGCGCCGAAGGTCCTTAGAGTACAATAAGCTTAACATTGTGTGCCAAACAGCATTACCATGGCTTCAAATTTTATTGACCGTCATTTTTTTGACGGGCAAGTTGCTAGTGTGTATATAATATGTGTACATATGTTTCCTTACTATGTTGTGTTTATTCCCCATATACGTATTTACATATACTCTACATCTGCTGTTATTATTCAATCTGAGGGTTCCATCTCATGTTAGTATTGCTTCAGACTTGATGAAGAGAGGTTAAACCTCTCGAAAGCTAGTCATTATAAATTAGATGTTTGTCCAATACAAAAGGTATCAAATTATAACTATACACATCTCAAGGCGAGTTTGTTAATGTTTATAGTGACATTTTTCATGCAAAAAAGATGCATTGAAAGAGGACATTTCCTACTATGCCATTTGTGAAAGTTTACGAAAAATGTAAGACTAAATGTACTATAAAGAGAGTCACATCATAGTGTAACCCATTACAGTGCTGGAATGGATAAAGCTTCTAGGCAGATTGCTAGAGTAGGCAACAAGATATGAAAATCCTTGTCCTCACCTGTATTAATTAGTGGTTACAGGATTGCTCACCTCAAGTTTGGTTTCTTACATGGATCTGGAGTCAGAGAGAACTTGGAAAGCCCTTCCTGCGCAGAGTGAAAGCAAGCAGAAGAGACAAAGGCTGGGCTGTAGACAGAGAGGCTGTGATTGCCACAACCACAGTACAGAAAGCAGCAGTGTATGCTTCAATATCTTATCACAATCTTTATTTCATATAGTATTTTGAACATGGCATGCAAGTTGGGCACAGTGAGAAAAAACTGCGTTTGATGCAAATAAAAATAGCAATTCTATGTTTCTCTCTCTATTTGTGTGCATATAAATGTATGCATAACACACATACACCTTATTAGAGAGGTGTAGTACAAGCCAAAAACTATTTTAACACATTACAAAAGAATGCACCGACACAAGATTGAAAACTCACAGACTTACAATCTAAAGCATACTGGTACATAATGGTTAATATCAGACTAGTAATTAATGCATTTGTTTTTACATTATCAAGTCTGGTTCTTGAAAAGTAAATATTATAAATACTGGAGTTCAGTGGACCTTTATTACTACATACACCAGTCATAACGATTCTGATTTTGCTACCTGTCTGTAATCATGGATCTTCGCTTGCTTTTGGACTCTGTCGGACTGCTCTCTTGTGACCAAGGATATACTATCATACTGCTTCTCAGGACTGCATTGATGCTCCATTAAGATCATTATACTGAAAATACACACTAGATCTCTTGTTGCCCTATAAAACACTGTTTCAAGATATATTTCTTCTTCCTGGACAACAATGTTGCTTAATCTTGACTGTACTGACATGACTATTTTGTGAAACCGCTACTTGAAATACAAATTGCATCTGCTAAAAAAAAACTAAAATCCTTCACATAGCTCATATGTCTGCTTGCTGGGCATAAGCTATTAAAAACAGTATGCAATTTAAAATAAAAGTTAAAGGGATATGCAAGTTTCCTGGATTATGAATGCATCTGATGGAGGAGAATTAATAGTATATGGGGGGGGGGGGGGGGGGGGGGGGAAGTACTGTATATGTTTTGGCCAATATGGTTAGATGAAAGATTTGAGACAAAGCACTATGTTAGTCATATCCCACCAGTGACTGGGAGGCTGACAAAACTGCTCTCCTATTGGCTAAGCAAGCAAGAGCAGGTAAATGGTGGGTTAATATTGCTCCCCGGATGCTGAATGGGTGGGGATCAGGAAGTTGTGTAGACAACCCCTGGGGGTGTCAATATAATAATTAAAGGGATTTTTAGATAATAATAAAAAATAAAATATTTTATGAGATGTTCTTCATACATATAGGCTGCTTTCTGCCTATAGAGTGCAGAAATGTATTAATCCAGCAAACTTAAATATCCCTTTAATATTTTCTCCGTTTTTAAACTGTCTGTGTTCTCCTCAAGCAGGGGCACTCATATCCTGTCTATCCTACAGTCTATTTAAGGCAAATTTTGATTAGAAAAAACTGAAAGTGGTAAGGAGTCTATTTGCAAACACTAGCAAGTGTTAATTTATTAGTACCAATGATCACCTACAGAAAATAATCTCTTTTCTCATGTAATTAACTAATTGCTGTTTTATTGATGTAAGCTACTTACAAGCTAACACCACTGGAGAAATACCTGGGAGTTGTTTGTCTCTCTAAGGATCAGTAACAACAGGCAAATCCAATAATCAGGAACACTAAGCACAAACTTGTTCTACTTTCATGGGAACACAAGCAGTTAGACATTTGCTCCTCACATATAAAGTATTTGATATAACAGAAGAAAACTCAATAAAATTATTTTTTATTTTTTTAAAGGGAGGGAATAAAGAAAGAAAAAAAAAGGTGGGGGAAGGTAAATGATATGGCAATTGTTAGAAGGAAAATCAGACTTTCTGTGGGAAATTGCCTTATAATCGAAAATAGGAAAATAAAATAATGGATTAGTGGAAAAAAAAAGAAAATAAGCTGTTAATTCCTAATTGGTAAACCCTAGGGCAAGCTACACTTTTTGGAGCACTTAATGCAACAAAGCAGACATATAAGTTACTGTAGAAATATAAAGGATACACATAAATAAATAATTGTAATTGGACGTTATTAAAATGGTAAGTGGACATGTTGGATAAACGTGCTTGAAAGTTTGATATTTTAATTGTAAGTTTACCGGACACTGAAAGCATTTGCTTCTTTGTTGAATATTAAAATGCACTGAATCGGTTTCCTTTCTTCAAGTGATGCTTTCAACTCAGGAAAATGTTTAATCTGGGGGCTACGTATATATATATATATATATATATATATATATATATATATATATATACACACACACATACACACATATATATATATACTGATGAGCAAAATGTTTAAAAAAAAAAAATACCCTTCAATAAATGTTACTTTTACAGCAATTATTATTCTTTACTAAATGGTCAATTTTCTTTCCTTCCAAACTCTGTTTCATCCAGAGATACAACAAAATAGCAAGTTTTTTGCATTTTTTTAAGGATGCAAGAGCTGGGGTTTATTTATGTGAATTTATATAGATATAAACATGCTCTGATAGAATATTGATGGTGATATTTCAGTTCTACTTTAGCCTCTCCCCACAGTAGCTTAAAGTTAAGTTTAAAAAAAGAGTTTCCTTGCTAAAACACGTTCAAAGATAAAAGAAGCAGACTTTATTTATTTTTTTAAAAACAAATGACATAGAAATTGTAGGATTAACAGTTTTATTGTGTAAAAGCTGTAACAATGTATATATTTGTAAAGTTTTTTTTTTTTTTTCTTCTCTTTTTAATGGAGAAGAATATACTGACATTTCAAACATGATTTACAAACTTCCCCAAGTCAAAGCTCGGAATCCATGTTTATGGATACACATACAAATATGTATGGTATAAATATATACAACATAATGGTTCATAGAATGGGACAGGAATGATGTTTATGTAGTGAAGGGGACTTAAGAATTTGGAAGCTTCTGTTTTTTCCTCAAAAAATTTAATAATGCAGTAGATGGCTGGAAGTTTCCCTGATTATACCTATTTTTAAATCGAACACATGCTGATTATATCAGAAACATACATTACATTGATTAATTCTATATACATACAGATCTATTTAAAACAAAACTGGTTTCCAAAACCCTAGAGCTGTTACATTAGGCACCTCGTACTAACCAATAGAAAAAATGCATCCAAGTACGGTTGTTAACCCTACTAACCTTCCAGCAAATAGCAGCATAGTGCAGCATTCCAGAGCAGCAGTGCTGATGCAGCATTGAAACTGCTGCCTTCCAGGAGGAGAGAGGTGTGTGGTGGGAATAAAGACTACAAATTCCATGATGCTTTGCTGCAGTGACTGAATCCCCCATACACTGCTACTGTAGCTGCCTCTGACTGGCCAAAACCAATTCTGATTTTTTTTTTAGGAGAGTTCCTTCTCATAATCAACTGCCATAAAAATGAAAACAAATTGCAAATTTAGGGTAAGTTTATTTTGTGATTTTTTTCATGCACTAGTGATTCTCCTCTATCAGATGCATTCATACGCCATGAAACTTCCATATACCTATAACTACCCATGCCCTATGATAAATGCGTAAAGAATATATTTACCCTGTCTAAAATACATTACAATTTCATTAAGCAGTAAAAAATTTAATGCATATACCGGGCAGATAAAACAAAATGGAAACTTCTTTTTTTTGTTTTCTTTAATACTAAGGGCCTCATTCTATTATCGGCCGTAAGGCTGCGATTCCTTGCGGGGGTCCCGTTACCTTGCAATTTAATTAAACGGCCCGCAAGGATCTCCTCTTACGGCCGGCCGTAAATCTTGCTACCGGCCGTAAGCTCTGAAAACTTAAAACTCAAAAATAAATTCAAGCCTGCACTGTACAGCTCTGTAAATGCTAGGGATCATATTGGGGGACATGAGGATTAAAAGTAACCCACTCTCAAGCTTCATCAGCCCAAACCAGAGTTCAAATTAACTGTTTATTTTCCGGCTGCGGCGTGGGCGGGTCTGAGGTGCTCCAAGCACTCTGGACTTTTTACATGGATATTTGACGTATATTAAAAAAAAAATATTTTACGGATTTGAGTATAGGGGAATTTTGTGCTATTTTTGCTAACACCTAAAATCAGTCTCCTCAGAGTGCAGGATGGCTTTATTTGGGCTATATTTCGTGCTTAATTGGTGCTAGCGGGACCTCTTTCCTGCAAGTAAGCTGCGGCTCGCTTTTAGCCTTGCAGAGAGGGTTCCCGGAGCAATTGAATTGCAAATAGGATTTTCTTACGGACGATTTCCTTGCGGCCGTTTTAGATCAAAGGATTTCCTCCGGCGCGAGCGGCCGCAAGAGATAGCAAGGCACCGGCTGCAAGCCTGCCGGAATCCCCGGCCGGAGGGGAATAGAATAGCAGAATAGCTTGCGGCCGGTCCTTGCGGCCCCGCAACGGCTGCGGACGATAATAGAATGAGGCCCTAAGGATTTAATAATATTGTCTTCAGAATAGCTTCAATCCTTCTTAGAACGTGGTTATACAAGTCCTGAATTGTGTGTAGTTGAATATTTTAAAATTCTTCAAAAATAAAACACTCCTGATGGATGAAGGAGGTAGAATAATGCTTGCACTCAAGAACTTCCCAACATGATTTGTAAACGGTATTTGCACTATATATCTAGACATGTAAAATCCTAGGCCATTATACAACCAAGCAGAACAACTATCGGACCTATTGACACCCATGAGATGGCTGCCAATACCATTATTCATCCCCACCATATTTAACAGTTTGTTTTCTACAAATGTAAATCTGGACATGCTGCAGGATAGAGGCCTGGTAAAGAAAATTGCTTGTAAAAATTAAAAATGTAAATACTATGATTATTTCTTTTTTACTTTCTAACAATATGTGTACATCATCATGTATTGTTATTCAAAAGACCACACAGAAAAGATAGCAGTGGTCCATTGAGCCCTGCTCTCGTTAATTAAATATGTAAGTATTATTTATTGTCTTTATATATAAGATTAGCATATTATGAAGGATATTTTGTCCATTTTCGGGCTTGGTCTCTTTTTGTCTGTGCTCCTTTTTAATTTAGAGTTTTTGTCCCCACGTCCCACACCCCGCTAATACCCCCCAATCAGTTCTGTGCCAGCTCTTTCACTCATTATTTGAGTGTATAGAGGATTCCTCTCAAGCTTGTGGTCCTTATACAAGATCTCTGCATAGAAATTTTTCATGCATGATAACACATCATCTTTGAAGCTGCTGCACGACACTAAGCTATATTTTGCAGACTTGTCTACAAAAACTTCTAATTCTCACTTTAAGACTCCCTTATAACGGTCACAATTTATAGGTGTATAACTTACTTACCTAAAAATCTTCTTTCACTGTATATTTTTTGTTTGTGTTTTCTATATTAGACAATCTATTTATTCCCTGTTTGTCCTAGCAGCTTATATGTACAAAGTTCATGCACTTACCGTATATACTCGAGTATAAGCCGACCCGAGTATAAGCCGAGGCACCTATTTTACCACAAAATACTGGGTAAAATAAGTGACTCGAGTATAAGCCGAGGGTGTGAAATGTGCTGCCCCCTGTGTCCCTCTTGTGCCCTCTGTGTCCCCCTCTCTCTGCCCTCTCCCTTCCCCACTCCTCATCCTCAACCCCACTCCTCATCCT
The DNA here is from genome assembly GCA_027410445.1 of Discoglossus pictus. Classification (NCBI taxonomy): domain Eukaryota; kingdom Metazoa; phylum Chordata; class Amphibia; order Anura; family Alytidae; genus Discoglossus; species Discoglossus pictus. The sequence goes on along the minus strand of CM050163.1, from coordinate 502,874,981 downwards.
CAACCCCACTCCTCATCCTCAACCCCACTCCTCATCCTCAACCCCACTCCTCATCCTCAACCCCCCTCCTCATCCTCAACCCCCCTCCTCATCCTCAACCCCCCTCCTCATCCTCAACCTCCCTCCTCATCCTCAACCTCCCTCCTCATCCTCAACCTCCCTCCTCATCCTCAACCTCCCTCCTCATCCTCAACCTCCCTCCTCATCCTCAACCTCCCTCCTCATCCTCAACCTCCCTCCTCATCCTCAACCTCCCTCCTCATCCTCAACCTCCCTCCTCATCCTCAACCTCCCTCCTCATCCTCAACCTCCCTCCTCATCCTCAACCTCCCTCCTCATCCTCAACCTCCCTCCTCATCCTCAACCTCCCTCCTCAACCTCAACCTCCCTCCTCAACCTCAACCTCCCTCCTCAACCTCAACCTCCCTCCTCAACCTCCCTCCTCCTCATCCTAAACCCCCCTAAATACCTCCCCCTCTCCCCTCACTTATTTGCTTCTGCGCCGGCCTCCGCTCCTTGACCAGGCGCCCGGTATATGCTAATGGCGTGGCGCGCATGTGACGTCACATCATTAGCATATACCGGGTGCCGGCACCCGGTATATGCTAATGACGCGGCGCGCATGTGAAGTCACATGCGCGCCGGGTCAAGAAGGAGCGGAGGCCGGAGCAGAAGCAGGTAAGTGAGTGGAGAGGGGGAGGTATTTAGGGGGGTTAGAATGAGGAGGGCGGTTTAGGTTGAGGAGGAGGAAGAATGAGGAGGGGGGTTTATAATGAGGAGGGGTTAGAGAGACAAGGGGGGGGGTTAGAGAGACAAGGGGGGGGAGTAACTCTAGTATAAGCAGAGGGGGCCCTTTTTAGCCTTAAAAAAGGGCTGAAAAACTCAGCTTATACTCGAGTATATACGGTAGATTAATAATTTTGGCTACTCATGATAGCATGAGGTTACTTTAAGAATTTATTAAAAGGCATATACAAGTTTCATGGATTGATACATTTCTGCAATCCTTAGGCAAAAAGCAGCCTATATGTATGCAGCACATATTTTTATTAATATCTAGAAATCCCTATAAAACACCCCAATCAGCATGCAACATCAGGAAAGCAATATTAACCCACATTTACCTGCTGTTGCTTGCTCAGCCAATGCCCTTGCAACTTCCTGTCTGTATGTCCGCAGCAACACATAGTACATATCAGTGATACACTACATATGCCAGGTTGCTTTACAGCACAAACAGGAACCCCAAAGTTTAAATCAACTGATTGGCCATAACAAATCATTTTAAATATAATGCTAATTTAGCCTGGGTTTGGAGAGTGTTAACCCTAATGTGGAACAGACAGAAATTACAAGATATTTGGCTTCAATGTAAGTGTTTAAATGTTTACCTTTAGATTGTAAGTCTGCGAGTTTTAAATCTTGCATGGAGCTTTGGGGAAAGCACTATGGATACTGGATTCTAAACTCAAAGACAGTCCCCTCCATCTTTGTAATGTGTTAATATTGTTTAGCCTTGATCACAACTTATGTATTGCGCTACGGAATATGTCGGCGCATTACAAATAAACGATAATTACAATAATTTTGGGATTTGTTTGTATACGCTACAAATTCTCCTCTATCAAATGCATTCATAATCCAGCTCACTTAAATATGCCTTTATGTAATAACAAAACAAACAAAAAAAAAAGGCAACTCTTGTTATCTGTACCTTTAAATAATAAATCCAGTGCTAGAATAAGTCCATGTGCTGAAGCCTGCAGCAGAAGCACAAACGGCAGCAAAAGACATTTTAAGCAGGTGCTCAGAAGCAGATAGAGAACAAAAAGGCAGGAAAAGCACACAGGTAGTGAATACTGGCACTTGAACAGACAGTTGGTGCAGGTAGGCTTGTCAGACCGGAAGAGCCGTTAGTTAGCAGCACCGAAACCAGCAGGATTTGTACAACAGAGCCTTAGAACTGACATTTTGCTGTGGACTGATCCTAAAGGTCTCACTAGCAATTAACGGAGCTTGAGCACCCGACGAGGAGAGGTAAGGAGGTTAAGTCCTACCCCTAAAGTCCCAACAGACAGGCTATAATTTATGTTGATGCAAATAAAGGCTCCACAACCTGTTTAATTAGAAGTGGCTATTGAACCATAAACCATGGCCTGTCTAGTGGGCCTTGAGGAGAGTGGCCTGTCTTGTGGGCCTTGGGGAGAGGGTTTAAAACCACTGGCATGAATACAAATGTTACATTCACTGTATTAAAAAACATAAAAAAAAAAAAAATGTATCTTTATTGAGAAAAACAAACTTACATAGAAAATTGCTGATGTTGAATGTGCTACACATTCCTGAATATTCAAAGCGCTTATTGTTTGTGGCAGTGTGTGCCAACATAACTCTGACTGATCTACGGTGTCTTATTTACTACTAACAATAGTATATTGATAAAGGGAACTTAAAATACATACAAGACAATCACAAATCTGCTGTTCGCATGCCCACCTTAACTTAGGTTAATAGAGTCAGTCTAGCTTTAAAGGTATACACAACTTTTTCTCGCTGAGATTTTTCTAGCCATACGTGTAATTTAAGAAATATAGATAGGTCATTTTAACATTCAATCTTGTGTTCATTTATACCATGAAGAACATTTATAGTAAGACCAGTGCCCCTATAAGTTAGAAATGCAACTGGGAATTTACAATTAAAAGAAGAAAAAGTGTACCAGTGTTAAATCTATGCATTTAAGTAAGGAATTGCCTTTCAGATATGAGCACTGCTTAAACTCCTAAACCACCTGCCGCAGCTGGTCACTGGTAATGGTAACAGCTCTTACTAGCCATACTAAGAAATGTGCTTTATAGCACTTATGTGTTTATTTGATTACATGGTTACAATACATTATAACCATTTTATCATTTTAGACCAATAGATACGGTAATAATTGCATCAAACTGCGCTGAAATAATAGAAGATGATCCATTCATTGAAGTTTATATGCAGGGGAGACATAAGCTACAGTAGTTTCCACATTTTTTCTTTAAGTCTCACATCCTTTGTCGGTGGATACCGGAGAAAAAAAAAAAATCACCACCAGCCATGCAGAGGTAAATTGTTGAATTCTAAATACAGCCATTGTCTGTTTGGGTATCTATTTACTAATAATATTTATGACTCTACTGTCATGGCTCACTTGGCAGTCATCTGGAACTTGGACAGATGTCTGTCACAGGCTGTTGACACAAGAGACAATACCTGGGGGTTTGGGGCTCCCAGACCCCCTGTTATACGGTTATACTGTTATATTATTATGATTATTGTCTACGGAAATGAGCAGGGTTCCCATCACCATCAATAAAAGTCATCATAATGCATGAGATGGATTGATGTGGAAACACTGCCCCAATCCCATATACTATGAGGACATTAGGTGGTTTTATGTGGGGTGCGCTTTTACGCTTGTACTTAAATAGACTGACAGTGCGTGGAATATATACACATATGTATATGATAGTATGGGGTAGTCATGCTGGATACATTGCCACATATATCTTGCAATAGGAGAAGGACCCCAGCTGGCCACCAAGGCTAATCCTTTAAGTACATATACTTAAGTCAGGAACAATAGGGTCCCAACAGACACAGGGGCACCATCTCTCCAGGGGGCCTCTCTAGGGTCTCCCTAACCCAGATCCAGGGGCCTGGGCCAGAGCAAAGAGATGTGTCTCTCTTGACTGCCAGGGCCCAAATGACTCTGTTAGCCACACCTAGGGGGCAGACCTGGGAGGAGCCTCATGTTTCCCACGGTGTGACACTCTGTGATTGGCCAGAGGTCATTGGGGGCTGGCTTAGGGTAGCCGCTCCCCCTATCCTTGTGTAATGTGCTTAAATATGCTGTTCTGAAATAAAATGTTGTTCTTAATTTCATCATAACTTTGAGTACAGATGCATTATTGACCCAGGGGCATATGCTGGTAGAGGAGATCGTTCTGACTCCCTTCCAGATTTCCCAGGCACGCTACCAATGAGCTGGGACTTATGCTCTTGCATCCGCAAGGACTGTCCATTGGTCTGAGTCACCCAAATCTTAGGTCTAAAACCTACTGGGAATAAGAGTACTAGGATACTCTAGATCCCATCATCATAGTAGGTTGTGACATCTACATTTAAAATGAAAGGACCACTGCATTTCAAGAAAAAAAAAATATACCTTTAATTTTATGCCTCATACTTTATTTCTATAATGTGACAAGCAGAAAAAATCTTTAGGGAATAAAGCCCATTAGTGCATAACACTCTAAATATATATAACAAAACAAGTGGGCAATAGTAAAATGTAAACTTTATTGGTTGGAAAAACCGACGATTAAAACTTTAAAAAGGGAAAGAATAAAAACTGTACAAATACCTTTGAACAGAAAAACTGCAAACCTAATGACCACTGGACAACTGTCACTCATTAAGTGGGGTTTGAGCAGTATTATAAATGAGACACAGAGAGTGTCTATGTATAAGCTTGTAGTACTATGCAACAAAAGGTGTAAATCATTAGAATAGTGGGCCAAACCTTCCTAAATTACCTTGTGCTATAACTATATATCTCTCCCCAGTAACGGTTGTGAAACCTAGTATAACAACATAAGGAAGATATAGGTATAAGAGGCAATGAAGTACCTGGTGATCTAAGAGCCAAACTGAGGATTTTTTGTATGCAAAGAAATCTGTTGTTTAGAAGCATACTACCAAGCTACCTATATCTTCCTTATGTTGTTATACTAGGTTTCACAACCGTTACTGGGGAGAGATATATAGTTATAGCACAAGGTAATTTAGGAAGGTTTGGCCCACTATTCTAATGATTTACACCTTTTGTTGCATAGTACTACAAGCTTATACATAGACACTCTCTGTGTCTCATTTATAATACTGCTCAAACCCCACTTAATGAGTGACAGTTGTCCAGTGGTCATTAGGTTTGCAGTTTTTCTGTTCAAAGGTATTTGTACAGTTTTTATTCTTTCAATTTTTAAAGTTTTAATCGTCGGTTTTTCCAACCAATAAAGTTTACATTTTACTATTGCCCACTTTTTTTGCTATAATGTGACAATACACATCTCTTGTAATATTATGTATCCGAGTTTGTTAATCTGCCGCAATTCTGTTTTGCTACTTATGTTCATTTGTGCGATATAAACTTTTTTCAAGTTACAAAGTGATTATTAAACAGGTATTTTTGTATCAGTTAATTGGCAATTTATTTTAACTGAAATTGAATTCCAGTTAACTGTAACTTGTCTTAAATATAGATAATGATACTTTATGTTACACAAAATCTCCTTCCTATGAAATTACAGGACAAATAACCTCACAATTGGGCTATTCTTAAATCCTCAACAAATGTGAATTGCTATATAATACCGTATATACTCGAGTATAAGCCGACCCGAGTATAAGCCGAGGCACCTATGTTACCACAAAATACTGAGGTTGAGGAGGGAGGTTGAGGACGAGGATGGGGGGCTGAAGACGAGGATGGGGGGCTGAGGACGAGGATGGGGGGCTGAGGACGAGGATGGGGGGCTGAGGACGAGGATGGGGGGCTGAGGACGAGGATGGGGGGCTGAGGACGAGGATGGGGGGCTGAGGACGAGGATGGGGGGCTGAGGACGAGGATGGGGGGCTGAGGACGAGGATGGGGGGCTGAGGACGAGGATGGGGGGCTGAGGACGAGGATGGGGGGCTGAGGACGAGGATGGGGGGCTGAGGACGAGGATGGGGGGCTGAGGACGAGGATGGGGGGCTGAGGACGAGGATGGGGGGCTGAGGACGAGGATGGGGGGCTGAGGACGAGGATGGGGGGCTGAGGACGAGGATGGGGGGCTGAGGACGAGGATGGGGGGCTGAGGAGGAGGATGGGGGGCTGAGGAGGAGGATGGGGGGCTGAGGAGGAGGATGGGGGGCTGAGGAGGAGGATGGGGGGCTGAGGAGGAGGATGGGGGGCTGAGGAGGAGGATGGGGGGCTGAGGACGAGGATGGGGGGCTGAGGACGAGGATGGGGGGCTGAGGACGAGGATGGGGGGCTGAGGACGAGGATGGGGGGCTGAGGACGAGGATGGGGGGCTGAGGACGAGGATGGGGGGCTGAGGACGAGGATGGGGGGCTGAGGACGAGGATGGGGGGCTGAGGACGAGGATGGGGGGCTGAGGACGAGGATGGGGGGCTGAGGACGAGGATGGGGGGCTGAGGACGAGGATGGGGGGCTGAGGACGAGGAGGGAGGACGAGGAGGGAGGACGAGGACGAGGAGGGAGGCTGAGGACGAGGAGGGAGGACGAGGAGTGGGGTTGAGGAGTGTGAAAGAGATACAGGGAAGGGAGAGGTTGGAAGAGACACAGGGAAGGGAGAGGGGAGAAGAGACACAAAGAGAGATGGGGACACAGAGGGCACACAGGGGGCAGCACATTTCCCACCCTCGGCTTATACTCAAGTCACTCATTTTACCCAGTATTTTGTGGTAAAATGGGTGCCTCTGCTTATACTTGGGGCGGCTTATACTCGAGTATATATGGTAATCAATAAGAACCAGCTAAAGGGAATCTTTACTCTAATGGCTCAGTAGTGGATTATTGGTAGCGGTTTGGAAGAGACTATGACCAGTGTCACATGGTTTGTATTTTGCAATTGCAGCTATATTAATAGTGGTCCACATGATGTAATCCTTAAAGGGCTACTTAAGTCATTAAAACAGTTTTGCACTATTATGTTGAGCAGTTAAAAATAAACATAATAATTTGTAAATGCGTTTTCATTTGAAACGTTTTTTCCACTGCTGCAATAACTTTTATGGCATTCAAATGGTTGCCTCTGCAAACTTGGTGTATCTTGTGGTGCAGACATATTCCTTCAGGTCCTTAAAAAGTGCTACTTAATTCAGCACAATTTGGACCACATCACAGTAAAGATCTAATTTCATGTTTTACCTCTGGGTCATTCCACGTCAATTCAACGAGGTCATGTCACTCGGATTTTGATGAAACTTGGTGTATACCCTTCCCTTATGGTTGAAAGAAACCCCTTACATTTGTCCCCCTTTATCTCAGGCGGTTTTAAATTTCATGGCACTTCGAAGTTCTATTAAATCTGCGTTGTCTGTTCCTCTTGAGACTCTCAGCACAAGATGCCCTTGCGTACATTTTTTTTCTTTCTCCATAACCAACAATCAGGTCTCTTTGAAATTTTTCACGATTAAATGACAAGGACTTCAGGAAAAAAAATACCCCAGCACTCAAAGATTTTCATAAATGCCTAAAAAAAATGTATAAAATGTACTTGTAGCGTCGTTTTTTTGGGTGGGAAAACTACTTTTAGAAAACCTAAATTTACAGCGTGTGAGCACAATGGAACCAAAATGTTTTGATGTTGAACATTATTGCAAAGACATGCTCTTTCTTGACAAAGAATTACATTTATGGGTTTTTTTATTCGTTGTAACGAAAATTTCAAACATTTTGGACATTGTGGAAAAAAATGGCTACTGGGTAGCCATGTTGTTCAACTTTCCTACAATCCGTAGCTGTAATAGAGAAAATTAATGAAACAAAGTTGTTTGCCTTTTGTAGTTACAAGCACCCAGCAGATACAAAGGCAGAGTAGGAGATGACAGAGATAGATATACACACACACACACAATTGTGTGTGTATGTATATTTATTTATATATTTTATCAATTTAATTTTAAAACAATAAAATATGCATCCATTTTAAAAATATATAATTTTTTGCACTTGATTTGTGCTGGCTCATAATGTAGATCAGTTTTGATAAATCATGTGTCTCTTTAAGCTAGAAATTAGTGAATTCAAGAGTAACTGAACTATATTTTTTTATTCTTTGGTTGGTTATGACTTTGAAAGCAATACAGATAAGACTATTACATAACACAATATTAATATTTAACAAAATGTAATATGCTTTCTTACCATGCAGCAAACATACTACAATACAAAACTAGCACAAGTTGTCGTTATTATTAGATTTTAAGAGGCAGCAGATTCTGTACCACTAGGTTACAATAAACGGATAGACATTTACATATGTTAGAAAGCAGATAAGACAAGGCAGAACATATGTGCATTCTCATTGTTACATGAGGAGATGAAACATAAGGCAAGTGGACTGCGAGGTGCATTGATGTTGGGGAGGTGCGAAGCAGAACCTTGCACAAAGTTGTCTATGACAGAATTAAAAAGGTAGGTGCATGCTTCTTTGAACAGGTGGGTTTTCAGGGAATGTTTAAATATTTGCAGACTAGGAGAGTATAAGAGAGAGGTAGAGAACTCCAAAGAATGGGACTGATCTTGAGAAGTCCTGAATATAAGCAAATGAGGAGGAAATGATAGAGGATGAGGCCCAAATCTTGAACAGAGAGAGCGGTTAGGATTGAAAACTGGAAACAAGGATTCATATGTAGGAAGGTGTGGCGTAAAGGGCTTTTAGGATTGTGGTTGGGCCTCTTCAGTACTTGGATGGGAGACCACATAGGAATACCAGGAGTTGTATGCTGTAGCCCACTGGAGAAAGAACTGGTAACCCACTCAAACATCTCTTCCATGAATACCAAGGGGATCACCATGACCATAGACATAAAGATGTCCTGGTGTGTTACAGTCCATGAGGTCACAGAGAGTCAGAACGACGCAAATAAAAATAAAAAATGTTCGGATGAAGGAGAGGTTAAATGTGACCCCAACAGATACAACTTGAGACTTTGAGAGTAATTTTTGTGTTGTCTATGGTAAGACAGTCTTTAAGTAAAGAGGTGGAGGAAGAGGGAGGAATAAGTAACAGCCGTCTTGTCAATATAATCACCTCCTTGGGCCTAATGTGCAAAACGATGTTCTAAAAACTCAATTTCAAGAACCAAAAAATGAAAAACAAGAACTATTGCAATCGGGAGATCCCAGTTCACAATAAGTAAAACAAAGAATCAAAAAATGGACATAGAATATTCTGACTGCAAAAAAATAAACTGCATTAGTAGCACAGTTTCAAGAGGATAAATTCCTAGACAAAGTGAGCAAAGTAGTCCCTATCTTGATCTGTCGAGACAAAGTTAAGAGAGATGCACACAAACATATTAAACACTATCCGGAAGATTAAATAAAAAGTTAAGGATTTTAGGTAAATTGGAGAAAGAGTAGACTAGACGAGTAATACTACTACTAATAATATATTTTTTTGTATTATTATTTTTTTAATACAGTGACTTGTCAGATACAAAAATATAATGAGGATGTACATATTGTTGTTTAGGAAACTCTCTCTTACTGAAGTACATGGTTTGCTGATATATATTCTGAAAACTAGGCGTCTGAAAAATGATCATCTTGTTCATAATGTTTTTTATTCCCTCTGGCACTCATGACATCAAAGTGAGCACAACAGTTAGCCACACACACACACACACACACACAGTGAGGCTGCTTTTTGTGGCAACTGCTTAAGTAGGCTACAAATATGAAGTCATAACAATCCAGCACTGAGGAAAGTAAAACTACAAGAATCTCATTTTTAAGTTCTATTAATTTTAAAACTTTAGAATGACTGTAGTTTACAATAATCTTCAAATATGTAAATTATGCAACAAACAAACAACATTAGATGATCTGAAAGCCATTGGCACCAAAAAAAAAAACAATTCCACCACCATCCCCCCCAAAAAAGAAATACATATACTACAAGAGTCTAAATACCCAGCTCACAATG